>VBVQ01000446.1:0-58954 GCA_011636635.1 Tetramorium simillimum | reverse complement strand
AAAATACACCAATTTGTAATTTTTCACTACATTTTTTAACAATTTCGTAAAAATACAGCAATTTTGTACTTATCCACTAAATTTTTAATGTTCCGAATTGAACTTGTAATATTTACATCTATTTTAGGTGTAAATTCACACACTTTTTTTACAGTGCGCTACAATATAAAATTCCTCTTCTTTTCTTTTTTGTAGAAAAAAAAATCGATATTTCGCAATATGAATATTCCCTTTCTTTTGGACACTTTGACAAAAGAAAAATGCCGGCAATAATAAAAGTTGTATAACTCCTCCAATTTATTCCTTGTCGTTACGTCATTCTAAGAATGTTGGAAAATAAATTGGAAAGCATGACATAATCGTCGTAATGTCACGACGCGTGACAGCGTTTCGTATTTACTCGGCGATCGTGTTTGCATGCGTCTCATAAAACATCCTACGTGACAACGGACCGTACCGGGAACGGTATAGGAAACTTTACTAATAATTCGTACGTGACATCATCCGCCGTAGTCCGCTTTCACGCCCGGTGGATAGGCGAATGCCTGCCTGCGCAAACCTTCGTGGCATGCATAAGCGCACAAGCGCGCAGAACATCTGACCTTTCACCGGTCTCTCCACTTACTTCGACCTCCCGTGTCGCGGATACCTCGGTAGAGAGTCTAAAAATTCTATCCGGTCATAGAGCAATGATACAAATAACAATCTTATAATACAACTCCCGACAACTAGACGTAATGAGAAACTCAACGTTAAAATAGCTTGATATTAAAATTCAGAGAAATATTCCGTTATAAACTCATGATGCTGTATGACCTATCACTAATTTCAATCTTCTTTCGTGATTCTCAAAAGTTTATATTTTTATTGTAGACGTAAAGATAGAAACTCGTACAAGAATATATCTTCTTACAGGAAGTAAAATATATAATTATTATTCTAAAATTAAATAAATAAAAATGAAGCTATTATAGTAATTTTAAGTCAATTTTAAGTCAGTTGATATTAAGTATAATATGATAATAACAAGCAAGGTTTTCTCTTAATTATAAAGTGTTTTTTTTACATCCATAGAACAAGAAATGGCTTTTCGGTAATGTAACTAAGATGCGGTTTGATGGTTCAGGGCTTAAACAAACAAGTAACAAACAGAGCGACGTTTGCGCGTATTACTGGTGTTGTCACTGCCGGGTTAGACAACAGCACTTACGCAAATGAGATCAGGAAGCGCGCGACCGCCTTTTAATATTCCCTTCCCGCGACTGCTCTTTTAGTCCATGTACCCTTATTCCTCTGCGCCGTCCCCGTGTAAACGAGGATTTAATGGAAGCCGCCCTGGTTCAGCGACTGGCTGACCTTAGAGGTACTTTAAATTATCTCGCGGCCGGCAACTTGTTACTACCGGAGGCGCCGCTGCCAACCTCATTGTAGGGTTGCTCGTGTAGTTGCTGCAAGAGAGAACTATGCGCCCAGGAGACGCTGATGCAAGTGGGTTCTCTGTTTTCTACATCGTTGCAAGATGCAGAACAGCTTCCGCACCAGTAAAGTTTCTCAGTTTTCTCCTTTTACTTTAAATGCGCCACCATTACTTTAAATATCTTGTTTAATTCAATTGTCGCCGGAGACGGAATTTAGCAAAATAGCGCGAACTTAGACAAAATATGTAAGTCACCACTAAAAGTATTTATAATAAAATATATTATCATTTATTAATTTTTATTTCATTTCAATAATATAAATTTGTATATTATATATATATATGTATATGTATAAAAATTAATTACTATATATATATCTTTTTCAGTTAATTAATTAATTAAGATATAGACATAGCATTTTTTAATTTACGTTATCTTGATCATGACAAGATATAATATGAAGGTTCTATTAAGATGCGGGTAAGCTCAGGTATTAAATTAAATATCACAAGACGTTGACCTATATTATAAAAAATGATCGGACGTTTGGGAGAACGTATTAAACTAATATTAACGAGGCGTCTGTCCTTGACGCTAATAGTTTTTAGATGATATACTGCGCGACCAACCGGTTACAATAAGATCCACCGTCAATCGTGGTTTCACCTTACTTAACCCGTTATTATAAGTATATACGAGACACAAGTATTAATTTAATAATAGGACGACATGCGTAGTTTCTGCCGATTTATCACTGTCATTTAGCACTGTTATCAACTTCGAATATAATTCACCTTCGGATCTGAGCCATTGTCGGCCACGCAGTTGGCGGCTTACTCCGTTTAGCTGGTTAGGCGGACAAGAGTAAAGGGATATTATTGGCATACATAGCATCATGTTTTCATGACAGCCTTGTTATTGCTTATCGTCTTAGGCAGCTTAGCACATCAGTACACAGCACGTTCGACTCCATGAAGGATTCCGGAGCCTCAGGCGGGATTTCACACGTTTTTCTGGCCGACAAAAAACTCTTCTAGCGACGTCTCATCTTCTCTTTAAATTTAATTAGCATGTGCTTCCGAATTAGAGAGCTTTAGCACTTGGCAAGTAATCCTATTCGGCTAAATATAGTTATTCATGATTTATAAGGAGATACCGCCTCTCGTAATCCTCGATGGAATAATCAAGAAGACAACCTCGCAAAAGAGGAGCCCATCGATCGATTTGCAATCAATCTTAGTCGATTTCGCTATGCCAATTTTTCATGGTAATAATTCTTTTTATCTATTTTACTTTATTAATGAGTATCGATTTAACTTAAATAATCTCTTGACGATTCTCCTGAGTATTTAAAAGCTATCACATGAATTAATACCATCAAACTGTCGATCAATGCGAATGTTATTTTAATCGACAATTTCATAATATTAATTTAGATAATAGCTTTTAAATATCTTTACTTTGTTAGAAGACTTGACGTTTCAATACTATGTTTTTTCACGTAATGATCAATGATATTTTTCAAAATAGTTTTCAATTTAGCTAATTCAAAGGGCATTTATTTGTCATTTATGATTAAAAAAAATAATGATCAAGGAAAAAAGAAAGGTTTTGAAGTAATGATTTCAATTTGAAAAATAAAGTAAAATATTTTTGTGAGAAAATTATATTTCTTTATGGAAAGATGTATGTGTGTTAAGTGAATCTTTTTTCAACAGATATAAAGGGCAAAGAAGTTACAAGTGAAAAGAGTTAACGTCTTATCGTTCCGTGGGGATCGTGAGTAAAAGACGGTTTACACTAATGAATGAGTTTTCCTCTTTACACAGTTGACAAGCATTACGAATATTGTGTACTTAAATAAAGTCACTTTAAGAAATGAAAGAAAAATATTGTAATGAATCATCAAATCATAAAATTATTTTAATTAATCTTTTTTTAATTATATCAAAGTAATTGCATTTAATAAAAACATTATTGTGTAACATAGCAGAAAATGTGAATAATAATAGAAAGAATATGAATATAATCAAGCGCGAGTAATACATATATTTCTTATGTTATATTAAACTATTATTTAATTAAAATTATATAATTGAAATAATTTCACAGTGTCTTTTTATTACAAAATGTAATTGTATAAATACAATATTAATAATTATAAAGCTAACAAATAATGAAAATAGTCACTAATATGCTTCAATTTAAATTATATATTTCCAATTTATGCAGACTGTTCTGAACATGACTATAATCCACGAGTAAATTTGTGTTAAGCAAACTATTGACGTGATACTAGCAATGCCTTAAAGGTATCAGACAAGTAATCGATCGTGAATTGACCTTTCCCTCCGCGTGTTGCAACACAACTATTCTCTACAATGTTTTCAATCGTTTTCCTGCCGTTCAAAAATTAACCTGTGTCTATAAGGCTAGATTACAAAGAAGATCTAATCTGTCGCGTGTGATTGAGACATCTTGCAGCCTCCTTTTTCTCACGAAATGTTTCACAATATTTAATTCCAACTTTGTGTAACAAAGTTTATATTAGCTTCGTATTTATATACATACAAATTTAATTTTTTTTAAATAAAATTATAATCTAATTTTATATTTATGCATTTTTTTCCATCTATGTGATTTATCTCCTTCGAGAAAAATTTCAAAAAAATTACTTTCCTTTCAATTTTTATAAAATTTATTATGTAATTGAATGTTGATATCGAATATTGTAGATAGTTCGTGCAAACTTTATTTTGTGAAAATAAACAAAATAAAATATCTTATCTCTTATTTAATTAAAGACATTTCTTTTATTTAAACAAAGATTTTAAATTAACACGTCTGCTTAACAAATCTTGTATCTTACTATATATGTACTTTAGAGTGGAATTTTTTTATAATAAACATATAATGATAATAATATCGTTTAATATAATTAAATAAGATTATATCCTCATGAGTAAATTGCACATTGAATAGTGCATTTCTTACTTTATGACAATAATACATTTTTCACTTTGTTATCTAGATCTTTGTGTTATTCAAATTTTTATATTCGATGAGATTTATTTTTTAAAAATTTTAATCGGTTATTAATGATCACTATTCAGAGTGAGACTAAAAAATGCTGGTCGCAATAATGGTTGCCAATGGATCATCATAACAATCAGTATATTAAAGTGAATGTAAAACCATTTCTAGTAATAGAAGGAAAAAACGATGGAAGAGCATGAAAGATGACAGAACGCCTTTAGCCAAGCAGAAACGATTTTATAATAATCATAAAAAACTAACCTTTCTCTCTGCGCACTGGAGCAGGGCACCAGTATCTTCCCCATACTGTTGAGTTTTCCCTTAGGATCACACAGATTCCCGGAAGATTGAGTGCGCCGGCCAGTCAGGCCCTTTCCGTTATGTCTGCTCAGATTCGAACCCATTATCGATTCCTCGGTTGTCTGGATTTGATTCGTTTGGTGGTCGTCGTCGCGACGGTTCACGGCATTTCCGGGCGTGTTCTCTTTGTTCGGCCAGTCGAAGTATCTGTCGATCCGATCCTTGGCATTGACCTTGTAGGATATCAGCTGCGGTGGCGGGGGTGGCGCCGGCCGATTCCTTTTACCGCCGGAAACGACCGGTTGCAATTGAGGTCGGCAGCCGCGGCGACGGTTGCTCGATTGCGGCGATTCGCCGTTTACGGACAGCCTCTGCGTTTTCCAGCTCTCCTGACCGTTGCTGGTAGACGGTACCGTCACCACTTCCTCACCTGCAACCATAAAATAATGCTTGTTAGAGTGATACCGATCGTTAGCTATTTCGGGAAATTGAATTTCTCTCTTTTTGACTGCCAGCGGCGGTTTCTAGTAACGCGACACGCGGCGCAAAATTGCATCCACAGTTTCGGCTGGATGTTTGATTTCATTTTCAACTGACGCATACGTACATCTGTATGAGAATGTATTTGTGTTTTGAGGGAATGACGCATTTGGCAAAGATAATATCGCGTATCCCGAATCGCGTGCAACTTTTACGTAGATATGTCATACCTTATCAGGATGTATTCAATTCGTAAAGCATTTGAGTCTCCATGATTTATTTTACGTTCTTAACTCCTATTATTTTTTTTTTTATTAAACCAATTAAATAAATTGAGATTTCGAACTAGCTTTTAACGCGATGCGACAAAACATTTTACTGTGTACGCTAGTATAAAATTTCTATTCGCGCATTTGAGTTTCGACCGAGTGATGTTTTACAGTGATAACGTCTCTCACAGAATATCTGCATCTGAACATGTTTGCAATTCATATGGCTTTGCGCAGAATGGAGAGTTTGCTATACATTTAGCGGTATCCGATTTGGACGCACTTAGTGTCCTACGATTTTATAGAATAATAATAACAACGTGCAAAAAAACATTATTTGAACTATAAAAACATTGTTTTATGAAATATATTTTTTAAAATATATAAAAATTCGTGTAATCTCGTATTTAAAATGCAGGGCCATGTTTAAATAATAAATTTATTGCAATTAAAATCTATTTTTTTACCGTAAATCGAAGCATTTATACAATAGTTTTTAAATTAAACAAAGTTTTTTGTGAATAAATTTCCAAAGATGCAAACAAAATTTTATTCTGTGTATCATTTCAATTAGATTTTATGTATATAAAATTTCATTTTCAGATATAATTATGAATATGCATTGAAAATGAACAAATTTCGTTTTTGCGAGAAATAATAGTATCTCTCTCGACATTTTCAACAAGTGATTGTGATTCCAAATCATGGTTGATCTGGTGAAAACAAGATAATCTGTATGAATTTTGTATATTTTGCTCCTCCAATTGCATCTTGAATAATTAACACTAATTCTGTCTTTCAGCTTCCACAGCGGTTGCCGAGGGTAAGTCGTATTCGCGTTCGTGGCAGGCTTAGTGTTACGTCTATAGAGCACGTTTCGTAGCTGCATACCCGAGGTCCAAGTCACTAATAACCACCGTGCACGAGGCTTATTGCATAACCGTATTATTAATGCGACCGGCATGCATGCACGTGCATCGTGCGCCTCGACGAATTCAACGAACGGAGCTGGATCGAAACGCCGGACTCATATCGTGGTTGTTATGTCTACAAGCGGAAAGTTTTAATTTTCGACGCAAGAGAGAAGCAACAGCAATCGCTATGGAAGAATAAGAGCAAGCGGTACTGTACACCGGTCCGATTAATTCATCGGCGAATCGCGCGCGGGTGAATTGCGATTTGTTCTGACGAAAGCGAAATTGCAATCTGGGTTCATCGCGCGCGTACATTGTAAATGTTATTCCATAAAGATGCAAAACTCTTGATATATTTTTCAGGAAGAATAATCTACTTCTGAGAATGGAGTATCTACTGGAAAAAAATTAATTTAATTTCAAGATTTTAATTGTAGTCGAGGTCGGTGATTTGAGCAAAACTTCCGTTATTTTTCTTAAGAAACACACACTTAAATATCCGACATATTATTATTTGGAAACTTTTTGATTTTAATGTGAAATATAGTAAATGTGTACTTCCTGCCGCTCGCGGCTCTCGTAAGCGGAAGGTTGTAATGACGCAAAGAAAGAGTCGGTCATTAACACACATGAGAAGGAAATGCCTGGGAGTCATACTTCGCATGCTTGTACTTGATTTCTCGCAGGAAAGTATTACGTTAGCAATTCTACGGTAATCGGGACGATCAGCCGTTAACGGTAATCGACTAGTTCATAGATCTGCAACATCCGTTGGATACAATTGTTAAAACCTAGCTTGCAAATTATATTGTCAGCGCGTAGAAGAGATAACGTGTAGATGGTAATGATAACGTGTAATGGTTTCTAAATGGTAAGTTAAAATATTTTCTAAGGGAGATATTCAAATTTTAATAATATCTAGAATAGATTTCTAAAAAAGATCTGAGTATTCTTAATTATTTATAGATTATCGAAGAATCTATGTTCTAAAAATCTTTTCAAAAGTTAATCTATTCAAAAACTATTTTAAAACAGAACAATACTATTAAAAAATACTTCTTTTATCTACAAATGACATAATCTCTTTCTAGTTTTATCACTATAAAATCTCCCAAATCTTTTATTTTATCGTCTTGTTCGTGCATCGAGTGTATTTTCTTTGGATTATTCGTAGCAGTTTCCACTCTACGTGTATATACAACCTATTTCAGATAACGTCGTCGTCGTCGTCGTCGTCGCGTCGTCGTTGCTGTCATCGTTGCTGTTGAGTTAACCGATGAAATCGTCGTTTTACGGCGTAACCGAGGAAACTAGAAAGAAGTCGAGAATCAGCTGTAACGAAGATGTAGCTCTCGAAGAGAAGCTCTAATCTTCGCATCCATTTAAGAAAGATCACGGATTTACGCCGCCCGGAGTATCGTGGATGTTGCTCTTTCGGAGGTTACTTTATAAAGAGAATCTTAAGTGAAAGGCGTCTAAAGGTACGTTTATTTAACTTAATACGTCCTCGGCCGCACATTATCTCGCATGCGAGAGCCAATGTGTAAAAAAACTTCTTCTCTACCGTGCACGCGAAATCACCGTTGCGCCGGTAATTGCCATCTTACCAGTGCGTGACGCGTTTGTAATGCGCGCGTTTGCAATAACGTTCAGGAGAAAAAGATATACACATGAAACGGCAAGAGGAACTCTTTTCGTTTCGATATAAAATGCAGGCTGCGAATGGCACGTTCTCGAGATAGAAAATGATCCAATTTTATTCGAGGAGAAAAAATTGCGTTTTCCAAAATGATATCAGTGAAAACGATTTGTGACACTTTGTTTGGGATGGCAAATTTCAATAACAAAGATATTTTTAAAACGACTAAACTCGGCGTTTTTATGAGATACCTAATGTCAAATGCTATTTCGACTTATCGAACCGTCGTGCATCAGCTGCAAAACGTTACTATTGCTATCATCGCCTTAACGTAAAACGGATACGATATGTTGAATATATTCGTATATCGACTGTCCCATTAGGTCTTATAAATAAACCAATTTGCAATCTCCTTTAAATTTAAAGAGTTTTTAAAAGAAACTCTGTTTTTTTGAAAATCTTGAAAATAAATTTGAAATATATTGAAATATATATTAAAAGATGTCTTTAACAGACAGCAAGTTACGATTTCTAAACTTCTGATTTCTAAACCCAGAGTACTGATTTCTAAATCTGCGATAAAGTACATATATGTAAAATATTTTTTATTTTATTTTACATCGTAGTTGAAGTTCATTGATTAAAGAGCGGCGTCTGCGAATTGAGAGGACGGGCACCGTTAATTTGCAATCAACCGGCTATGACAACGGTATTTAATCGGATTGGTTCTAAAATCAGCACGTCGTGCTACTTGATCGACTTTACGAGAGATCGTGTCGCCGACGTTGGCAATTATTCCGAACTCTTCCGCTTATGCGGCTTTCGGTCGCGAATAAATCCGGAGGTAGGTAAATGTGGGAAATTGATAGGAATCGTGCAGGTCGACCACAGGACGATTATTGGCATCGTAAAGGAGCCGATCGTTGAACCGAAATTTATTGCGACGAGACTTTTCTTGACAAAATGCATTAATATGTGCTCTTGTGTACTCAGATTTACACAAAACTTTATGAGTAATATAGAATATAGATATAGTAATAAAAAAATGGGACGGCATAACTTAGTATCCAATATTAGCAAGAATATTAAAGATATTAAAAATACTATATTACATTTATGTTTTAATAATTTTTTATAAGCAAGTCCCTTAATGTCGGAAATTAGCAAATAAATTCCTTCAATAGATTGAACTGCAAGAGTAGATATTGTGAAAATTTTAACGAGATCTTATTTTTGAGTTAATTTTAAATGGACTTTTATAGAATTTATTTGTTATTTAGCAGAAAATTTAATTTGAGATTTAATTACCACGATATTTATATTAAAAGTTGGAAAGTTGTTACAAATAACTTTCTATCGAATTTTCATTATAAAAAAGTTGAGTCTTTAAATTAACCCAAAAATCATTGAGTAAAAAATAAAAATGCAATAATTATGAGGTACTTTTATAAGGCATCTTTCTGTCATTAATAAATTTGTTATTTTCCGTTACCATGTCATTAAATTTTGTAAAGAAATGTCGATTTAAAATTAAAATACATTCTCCATAAGGTCAAGGATAATTTATATCCGTGGAATTACCGTATTTTCATAACTGTGTTTATTTGCGGACAAATCGAGCGCGGCGCTTGTAAAATATTCAGTGTTGTCATTGTTAGACAGAGAAAGAGATAGACAGAAAGACAGAGAGAAAAAGAGAATCCGCGGAGCAACGTGAACGTACAAAATGCGATATAACGCGAGCCTGGAATTATAATTACTCTATAATTAATTCCGAGAGAGCGTTACGCGCTAGCGGAACTGAAATGCTCGATTCATCGTCTTGCAATTACCGTTGCTTTCCTATCGTCTGACACCGGTGAAAAACAATTCGAAGCTGTTCGGGACGGAAGGAGATCGCGGGCGAAAATAGCCGGAATAGCCGCGCACGGAATCGCGCACTAATTCGCATTATGCCAAGCACGTGCTTGCCGATCGCAAATGCAAGCAGCAGCGGTAGTAATAGTAACAACGGCTGTGCACTCGTGCGGACTGACACGTTGGAAAATCCATTTGTATGCCAATTAACTCGCGTCTACCGCGATTTTATTATCGTAAGGTCAAGGCGGCCATCGTGACGTTCTGTGTAATTAAATATCGTTCGCAGGTCTCGAAAAATGCCAGGTTACCATATATTTATGCATGAAATACGTAAGCGCTCAACTATTGCAGTGCTAAACCAAGAAAATGATAAAGATACACGGCAAATACGAAGTTTTAGACAAGTTTCGTATCGAGATAAAATAAACGGGAGTCGAGTCATAATTGTTTAAAAAAAATTAAGATAACTAAGAAAAGGAATTACATAATTTATGAAGGAACTTTGGAAAAATTTGAATACTAAAGATTTCATATACTTAACGTAAATTTCAGTATTTTCTTTCTGCAAACTTTCCTGAAGATTTATCTTTTAATAATGTTAAATACATTGTGACACGTTAAGAAAATTACATTTGCTCGTTCCGTGAAGGATTGTGAAACCATAACTTCATAATCTTAATCTAATAAAGACTTTAGTAATAATGACTCAAAGCTATATTTGAAGAGATAGATAACGTTTCAAAGATAGAATACAAAAGAATAAATAAAGTTAAATTAGCATCTCTAATAGTCTGTCATAATAATCTTTACACTGGCGTTTATCTACTTAAATTGTACCCAAGTTCAGAAATGTTCTCGAAACGAGAAAATCACGATAGTCAAGTTCCATAAATATATGCAAGGGATTTAATCTTTAAGTTTCAACCTGAGGAGCTTAAATGTTTACTCAATTTGCATATACGTACAAAGAATATCTCCATATTTACATACACAGATGCATGTTATATAATCTAGAAAGCTTTTGATCAACGCATCTGATTACGAAAATTCTGGTAAAAACATTACATTTCTCGAATAAAAGTGAAAAAATATTAAATCTTTCTAATTTTAATATATGTATGAAAAAGTTTACGAAATAGATATATTTAACATTTTTTATTTGTAGAAAATAATTGCATTTTTAACATTTTACGCAACTTTGACGCAATAGTGCTGCAAATCGATGTTGTTCTAGTTAATTAAATACTGTTTGCGAGCCCCGGGGAACACCAATACGTAATTACGACTGGAGAGGGGAGGATTATGCAAATATCGAACGATGATGCGATGATAGCACGTTCGGAGCAATTTCGTAGGTTTAATCAGCATCAGCGTGATTACCCAGAGTTAACTTTCGCAACAAAGTTTATCATACGACATTTCTTAATTATCAAACTCATCTTGCAAAGATTAAACGCGAAAGACGAAATGAGCACTGCTTCATACAGCGAACATCAAGGGATATACGTTAAATATACATCAACGTTACGCTCTTCTTATCATAACACGCTGAGCGGTCGCGACAGACATCCGATGACAGGGTCACGTAAATATGTAAAATTTTTATCGTACCTGACGTGAAATATTCGACAGACGTAAGCGAAGACACGTCACGATGTTAACATTACTCGCGATAGTTAGTCAACGCATAAATTCATCTGGTATGAAAACGCACGAGTAACACTGATAACAAAAGAATGCGGGTTGGTGATAATGATTGATAAGACAAAGCGAAACTCGAACTCTTGTGTCGATTCTTTACTTGCACAGGTGGTAGATAAGAAAATTTTGATAGACGGGAGAATCAAATTACACTTGCTCCAATTTATTTTTAGTCGTTTCGGGACAAATTTATTAATGTATTAAAAGATAAGATCATGTCATTTTTATAAGCTTTCGATTAAAATTCCATTGAGAACATCGTGAAATTTTTAAATCAAGGCACAATTATTTTATATTCTTTTCTTTGTAATATACTTCATTTATATTCTATTAACAATTTTTTTAAATGTAATATATAAAACATTATCGTTCAATATACATATAATGTATATTTTTATTGTATATGTTTTATCCAAAATTTTCTTCTGAATTTCTTAAAGATTTTTCGTGATAAGAATTCTAGAAATTTAGAAATAATTCTAAACTCTTGTGAACGTCACTTCCTATTATTTCGGACAATACTATTTCGCCCTATATATTTCTACCGACCTCGTTTCGTCCATCGTGTAAAATTTTTTACAAGATTACCTTGACGGCCTTTTTTATCTTCACGGGATCCCGTTACTGATGATGAAATTTCGCGAGAGTGTTTTGCACCGAAGCGCTACTTTTTCCCACCGCAGGGCTATAACTCGACTCGAACTTTCGGCGTTACTTAGTTTCGAGATCGGTCGATGGAGAGGAGTACATACACCCTGTTGTGCAACGCGATGCTTGCTGTGCCCGTTGCGCTAGCACTCCGCCGTATTAACCGCGGCCGGCATTCGCGCGTGACGAACAGAATCCCGGCTAGTGCTGCAGCTTTAGGAGTTCGGTTCGGCCGAATGACGATGTTTAAAGTTCCCCGAGGTCGGAAGTTTGGCAGTTCGAGGCTCCCTGTGCTTTATCTCAGCATCGAGAATAGCCGACTTCGCGCGCTCGTATGTTCGCGTTGCACTTCGGTGCTTTTGCCCCGAAAACTTAGAAAAGGACCGATCCGCGTCACCGTTTTGTCTCGTCTGTCGCGCGACATGCAATCTATTATGTCGGCATAAACGGAATACGCTTTTCGAAAAGATCGAAGAAATCGTCAGTTCTCCTTTCATATTCTTCCTTCAAGTTCCTTCTTTCGTTCGACAATATCAAAGAGATATGATGCAAAAAATTTGGTTGTTTATTAAAAATGTTCTGAATAGATAATCTGTATTGTTTAATAATCTGAGGGAAATTTGTTATTATTTTCAAAATGTATCTCTATAAATGTTCTATAGGAAAGTTAATTACATTTATAGAACTGTCAGAATGATGAATGACATCAAAATAGTTAAATTCAATATTTGATATTTTAATCATAAAACATATAGGCATTGCTCTAATTAACAATTTCGCCGACTGCATTATTAATTAGCGCCGCTGTCGAAACAATATCGCGTGGCATAATTGGAGCAGAAATCGTATATCTGATTTAATTCAAAATTTGCGAGGAAATGTTCTGTTTACTGAAGTCCTGCAGGCCCGTGAATTCGGTTCACCGAGTAAACTGAACCGTCTAACATCCTTAGTCGTCGTGAAAATCGTACGTAACGCACCTAATAGCGGCGCGCGCGATTGTGCATGCAATCTCATTATGCTGCCGGCAAACTAATAACATTTCAGTAGCTCTCAAGTAATCCGCTGCGAACTAATTTAAAGCAGTTAATGCCGCCCAAGCCCTTTCGCAGTTCCATGAATACTGTCAACTTTAGCGACCGTTTTATGCCTGGCATCTTTGGGTTGATTACTTACAATTAGTAGTATAAGAAGCACTAAAATATATTTTAATAATATTTTAATAATTTTTCTGAATTATAGGTACTTATGTTTTTATATTCATACATATTTTTATCCAAATTTATTAATTTAATTTTATTCAAATAGAAGGAAGATATTTATTACATACTCGTTAAAATTTGAAACGTTATTTTTTTTATATCACAATAACTGTATTAATTACACTTTTTGTATATAATCCTCTGAATTGGCATTTCTGAATTAACGGCTATCTCAATTACCAAATCAAATCGAAAATTATTACGATTCAAATACAGTGAAAATAATGTAAAATTGTGATAATATGTATAGTAATTACTTTTCTTACAATGTCAACTATATGTATGGATGAGTATATTTAAAGTCAGTTGTCTGAAGTAGTTTTTTTTAAAGAAAAAAACGTTAAAGATTATTTACCACAAAACATAAAAAGATGTTCGATACATAATTGTATAATTTATCGTCTCATTTATTTCTCGTCGCATTTTTCGTTTGACACGTTACGCACGTTTCATGTATTACAGACGTTTTATAAGCAAAACAATTTTAAGATGCCGAGAAAAACGTAAACATCTCGTCTTGCTAAAACGGACTGTCGAGCGAGGCTGCGTTTTTTGTTTAGATCCCCGCTCTGTTTGTTTTCATTCGCGCGACGTTCGGCACGCGGGCAGTTCGGGTAATCGCCCCGTAGCATTAGCGCGTGTTTCTCGTCGTGAGTGAGTCGCGCGTACGCGACAGCGTACGTTAGTCGCCAAATTAGGCGTTCGCGTGCGGACGGATACGCACGGTCGCGCTTAACCGTGTCTTTCGGTACTCGTACTTACGTTCATCGCTGCGCTGTCGTGAAAACTGCGCTACTCGTGATCGTGTGTGTCGTTCGCTTTGCATTATTCCGTGATCGGAGTCAAGCGGATTTTCGAGCAGAGTGAAACGTGACGATGAACAACGGTGTCTCTGAATTTTTGCGGCGCGTCGGCGAGCCGTTGGCGAAGCATCGGTGTGAAGTTGCCGTCGAACTCCGTGAAACTCTTCGCAGTCGTGTAAAGTAATAATGCTCAATGGACGTTGGGAGTATTCGCAATCAGTGTGTGTCGTTCGTAGCCGGTCGTTTTATACTGTTCCGCGATCGGGAGTGTCGAGTGGATTTTCGAGCAGAGCGAGACATGACGATGAACAGGTGTCTCTGGAGTTTTGCGGCGCGTCGGCGAGCCGTTGGCGAAGCATCGGTATGAAGTTGCCGTCGGACACCGTGAACTCGTCGCAGTCTCGTGTAAAGTAATAATACTCAGTGGATGCATTGGGAGTATTCGCAATCAAGTGTGTGTCGTTCGTAGCCGGTCGTTTTATACTATTCCGCGATCGGGAGTGTCGAGTGGATTTTCGAGCAGAGCGAGACATATGACGATAAACAACAATGTCTTTTTATTTTCGCAGCGAGGCGTCGGTGTGAAGTTGTCGTCGGACACCGTGAATCTCGTCGCAGTCGTGTAAAGTAACAATGCTCAATGAACACTGGGAGTATTCGCAATCAATGTGTGTGTGTGGTTCATAGCCGGTTGTTCTATACTACTCCGCGATCGGGAGTGTCGAATGGATTTTCGAGCAGAGCGATACATGAACAGCGTTGTCTCTGGATTTTTGCGACGCGTCGGCGAGCCGTTGGCGATGCATCGGTGTGAAGTTGCCGTCGGACACCGGTGACTCTTGTCGCAGTCGCGTAAAGTAATAATGCTCGATGGACATTGGGAGTACTTGCAATCGGTGTGTACTGTTCCGTAGCCGGTCGTTCTGTTCCGCGATCGGGAGTGTCGAGCGGATTCTCGAGCCGAGTGAAACATGACGACGAGCGGCCGGTGTCTCTGGATTTTCGCGGCGAGGCGTCGGTGTGAAGTTGCCGTCGGACACCGTAAATCTCGTCGCAGTCGTGCGAAGCGTGCGCTCAAACGGACGTCGGAGGTCTCCGGGCGGTGCCGCTTTATGCTTACTCGCTGACTCTAAAGTGCAAACGCGTGTCGGGAGGGCCGTACAAATCGGCGGGCGATCATCGCGTCGTGTTAATTAACCGCGGAATCAATCACGTTTCCCCTATTGGTCGCTCGTCGCCCGCGCAAGTGTTCGGAACAATGGGGCCATCGATGGCCAGAAGACACGGAAGTAATGGCGACGGCTAGTGATCGACTGAAATTTATCCGCGCGAGTAATTAACTGTTTGCGTCGTTTCGATTATCGATTCGCACGTTGTTGCACGGGAAGCGTACGCCGGAAGGAATTGCGCGTTTAACGTAAAGATCGAAAATACACTGTTGAAACGAATGTTTGAATATCACACATTTTTTGCGTGTGATGTGTGTCCCTCGTTTTAAGATCTATAAGTGTGAATGAATTATTAAAAAATGTGTGAATATTAATGAATGTATATCTTAAAATGTCTTAAAACTTAGAATGTATGTCTTAAAACAGGGGACACACATCACACGCAAAAACTGTGTGACATTCACACTTTCGTCTTAACAGTGTAGACATTTGTAAATTTTCAAGACCAAGTCCGTGTCTCCCGATTTTCGCAACGCATCGACGAGCCGTCGGCGGAGGCATCGGTGTGAAGTTGCCGTGACACCGTGACTCCCGTCGCGGGCGCGCAAATTAATACGGACAATCGACGGACGGATCGTTTCGCGCTCGCTCACCGGCTCTAAAGTGCAAACGCGTGTCGGGAGTGTCGTACGAATCGGCGGGCGTTCGTCGTGCCGTGTTAATTGTGCGTCAAATTTGTGCTCGCGTGCGTCGGAGTTCGGTCGGACTCTTCGCGCCGCGCCGGTCCCGTCTCGATTCAGGACGGCGCAACGGGGACGCGCTTTCGCGAGCGTCGGTCGCGGATTGATGGTGAGTGGAACGTGCGTGAATGCGAATGGGAATACAAAAGTGCGGTTCGCGCGCATCAATCTTGTCTTTCGTCAATCTCGCGGCCGATCCATCTCGTCCCGGTGACGTCATCGTTCGCTGGCGCGCAATGTGGAGCGTGAAGCGAGCGCCGAATCGAACGCGCGCGAATGTAGCTCGAGGGGACGGAAGTGACCGTGTCGCCATGTTCGAAGAGGTATATCGGCGGGCGAAATCCTCGCGTCGGGAGTGATCCGCGTTTCTCGCGTCGAGCCCGTCGATTCTCGACGCCGGGACTCGGGTCGCGGGTGCAATTCCGGCCGGAGATGCGGAATCCAAAAGCGGAGAGGCGAGAGAGAGCGGCCGCGAGGGACATCCCGATTCCGGATCGGAAGCCTCCCAGGACTCGATGGAGCGCGGTCGACGGAGCGATCGTGCCCCGTTTCGTCGATTCATCCGAGATTCACCCCGCAGGCGCTTCCGCACGAGCCCGGTGAGTACCGCCTACCGATCTGCATTCTATGCGCGCCGCGGCGCGGCGATACATGCCGGAGCGCGGTGAGAAAAAGCGTGTAATACGCCTAATAACGGCCCCGGATTCCCTTGCATGCGAGAGTCATTATGCAGCCGGTCAGCCACTAATGCACGAGTAGCGCGAGCCACCGTGTATTCTAAGCCGCAATAATGCACTGTCAGCGCTTGCATGCATTTCTCCACGCCGCATATGATATATATATACATGTACGCGGCTGACTTTCAGTCATTACGGGCGCAACGACAAAAGGAGTCCCGCGCTCCTCCAGATGCGCGTCCTCCATGCAAAATGCGCAGATGCGCTTGAGAAAACGTAATAACGAAATTATTACGAAAGCCACGAAAGTCTGATTGAATCACGGAGAGTACTTGCGAACGTAACGTTAAATATTTTAGCTATGTTTTATCCTCTCTGGATTTCGAAAGTAAAAAGTTTCGAGTTCTAGGACGTCTTAATGTTTGAGGGCTTTACTTTTCTTGGACTTTTTCTGGATTTTATATGGCAAAAATGATTATTATTGTCTCACGAATAAATACGGTATATTTTTTCTCGTGTAGAGAGATGTGGCAAAGCTCCATGAATCGCATATTAAATTTTATGAAATTAAGATTAATTTAAAATTAATTTTTAAAAACATGTATTACGCAATAAGCCGAAAAAACTAAAAAATTTTATATATACGGGATATATTTCAGAGAGCAGTGTTCATTTCTCTTTAGAGTTACAAATTTTTTAATTTAACTATCGCGTTAAATATTTTGTTCATATATCGGTTGTCTGAAAATTCTGAAAATGTTAACACATGAAATCCATTTGTTTCTAGCTTGAATAGTAAACTTCTTTGATTGAGGGGTCTTAAAAGAGCTTTGTAGAAAATATTTCGATATTTCAATTAAGGAAAGATTGATTTTAAATTGTCCGTTAAATTGATAGAATCTAGATTTACGTATATCCTGCATAATCGTTAAGATACTTTCACACGTATACATATACGCCGCACACAGGTAGGTGTGCTTATATTAATGAAATTATTTAGCCCCATAAATCTAAGGCATGATTTGAAAATCAGCTGATTATCGAGCGCATTGAATACCAGCGTTCAATGTAGCGCAACATGCACACAAGCCGATTATGTTAGCCTGTTAATGACACGTCGCTCACGCGATAATGTTGCACCGCCGTAGGCTGACATACTGTCGTTAATACTTCAACTGTCAACCTCTCGACTTTCGAGTATCTAGATCTTTAAGTGCGGGCGCTCACGTGAGCGCGTTTCCCGTTTTTTCTCTCTCATGAATAGAATGTCTCCTAGATTATCCGGCGCTATTCATGCCAGCGAAATGCGGGCGTTAAGCGCTACGAACGAAATCTAGCCCGTATACAGAACTGTTCATTCGGCGTGTATCACGTACTATACGTATACTATACGTGAACGCGATATAAGAGGAGAAACGGCACGGTGCGTTTCTTATGAATGCGCACAAATTTCGAGCAACGATATACTTCCTGATTTTTCGATCCATAAATTTTTGATACGCCGTGCGTCTTCATTATTATCATTGCATCATAGAAATCTGAATAGCAGTCTGTATATCACGAAATGGTATCGTGTAAAAGTATCTCAAATATTTTATTCTACGAAACTAGATCATCGATTTATTTTTTAATTGAATAACGGAATAGCAGATATAATAATGATAATAAATATATTACATTTATATCTTCCCTTATAAAAAAATGGGGTTATACATAGTTTATGATAATAACTTTAATAATTATTAATATTTAATACTTGAGATTATATAATTTGCTAATTTTATCATTGGAAACTTTTATATTACGATTTTAACTCGATTCTTTTTATTATCTTTCTGCTAATGTATGCAACGTATATTTTTTATGGTTTCAATTTCGATGTGATCGAATCGAAGGTGGAAATTTTATCGGGTTCGTATGTTTATCTTTAATACACAATCTGCTCATTCTTTAAAATTACTGAAACAATTCGCGTTTCGAAGTGATAAATTCCGTTAAATAAAATTCCGCCCGAATTACCCGATTAAATCTCAATTTCCGAGAATATATTCTTTTAGAGGTTCTTCATGCGTTTTGAAGATATCTTTAAATTGTATAATTTTATATTTTAAAGAAATGAATATCTCATTTTATTTCTCCCTCCAGCTCTTTTATCTATATAAAACTATAAAACTCCAAAGAATATTATCTATCTATATTAATATGTAATATCTACATCGTTCATTTACTGGATGATCATTATAACAATATTGACACAAAAAACATTTACATATGCTCAAGAAATATTAGATGAATATTATTTAAAAAATAATTCTGATGTTAAAAAGATATATTCGAGAAAAAACGGAACATTTTAGTCCCGTTTTTTTCTAATTAGTGCAAACAATCTTTGGCTAGTCGTATCCAAAGATATAATTTTACATTTCTGCGTTCGTTGAATAATCGCTTCGATTTCATCTTGTAAGTCTGGTCGCAACGCTCAGATGCTGCGTTGTTGCATATTATTGGCCGCCCGAGGCATCCTGTCCTAGGTTGCGATCTAAGTGCCTTGGTTTTTCCTTAACGAGTCTCGATCAAAGCAAACGAGCGGGGATAATCGCATAAAGTCGGCAAGAGAAAGAAGACATCGGAGTGCGCGAGTTAACTGTGTAATGAACTTGCTGCGAGAACACAAATTCTCTCCCCCGAAGATGAACGTTTGCAAGAAATCCTTCCCGGGAAAAGGGAACGAGAGTGAGAACGTAACTAGCCATAGGCGAAATACATGCTGCGATTAATTAGCGCTGTTTCTTTCGCAAGAACTGCGTCTCGTGTTTACGTTTGACGAAGAGAAAGAGAGAGAAGCAGAGACAGAGAGAGAGAGAGAGAGAGAGAGAGAGAGAGAGAGAGAGAGAGAGAAAGAGAGAGAAAGAATCGGAGTGAACCGGGTGGCGGAAAAGAGGCGGACAGATGGACGGACAGAAAGGTGAAGGGCTACGTGGCCAAGATGATGAATAGTTGAGGCTCTTAAGCTCAGAACGATAATTTCATAGTCGGTTGCACCGCCAAGGATTTATACTCGCGGCGGACATTTCTGCGCTCGTGCGAATCACAATCGCGAGGATGAAACGGCGGCAGCCGCGCATTCGGTCCTGCTCGTGCGTGCAATTTGCGCTTCGTTTCGATGCGCAATGCTGCTGATTACGGCGCAACTTGGTACTTGCATCATAACGCGCATTATGGTTACGATAATGTCGTCGGTCGATGTTGTTTAGTATTTGAATGAATAGCTCTGGCAATTAGGCCAAAACGAAATCTGCAATGAAGTAAAATTGATTTGACATTACCTGGCGAATCTGAGGAGTTTTCTTGGCATATTTTCTTTCGTGAGCTTTTCTCTCAAGATTGCAATATTTTTGAGAAGATATTTAATATTTATATCTTCAAAATTATTACCCGCAAAATTTTTACATTACTGAAAGCAGTCATTGAAATTTTATTCGATCGAGTACTCGAACAAACTATGTTCGTTTAGTGAGCAGCTTTGTGTGTAATGTAGTTATTATGATATTGTTTTTACTCTCAATGCAATCGAGCAATATCTCTTGCCGAGTAATACTCCTTTTCTAGAAAGGAAAACTTTATGTGATTCGCACAAGCAGAAGAAGATGAAATTTTGTGGCGATGTATCGCATGGCACGAATCGATCTTCACACAGGGATGGCCAGGGAAAAGGGACAAGTATGTCATTACCCAAGCATCCGAAGCTTGTTGCTCAGATATTGCTCGTTGGCTTGGTACATGCACTTGTGTGTGATCTCGCGTATACACGTGCGCATTACATGTCCGGTTTCCCGAATGATGATATTACGTGATATTTTTTCTAAATAGGTACATCACGTTATTTTCATCTCTATTACTCGCAGTTAATAAGTTAAATATAACAATAAAATAAATAGCGTATTATTAATTATGCTCAGTTTTATAATAAAGAGCTCATCGCTCTTTGTTAATTTATCTTTCGTTCATGATTATATTTTAGTATTTTTTCTTTCAGTACTAAAAATATTCCAAATACTGAAATGAAAAATACAAGTTGAAAGTGTGTGTCTCTCTCTTTCGAAATCTCGCGCGAAATGCATAGCGGAATTTGTTTTTTCAATTGTACAAAGTATGTCTCGATGTCTATTGCGCATTGGGCAGATTGAATTACCTGTCAGCGTTTCCTGTGATTTTTACCTGCTATTCGCGTTTCATCCTGAGCAGCGCTTGTCAGTTCGTCATAGGCAATAAAATGTTCCGAATGAATGAATCAAGATGGATTGTTTTTTTTTTTGCAGTGGTCGCCGGTTAAAAAGTCTTTGTTTCAAACAATATTACTAATCTTTTGTTTTGCCACGGACTTTATCGCGGTTCGGCTATCGAAGCAACGATTTTTTTTATCTTGTCAGTTAAAAAAAATGATGGACGTAATTGTTGAAGGGTATATATATCACCCCGAACGTTCTGAGAATTTATCTTGTATTTTTTGATACGTGTTGTTTGTTTCACAAAGCCAGGTGGCGAGTTTAACGAATAAAGGACGTGTGAAAAATGGTGAGATTAAAGTAGTAAGTGAACTACACGCAGAAACTAAACAGGTTTTGCCGCTTTCCATCGATATTGGGATGACGTATTGAGTTTAGATAACGGTGTGTGATGAGGGATATTTCTATATCGATCTACCGCGAATTTACGTATGTAATTCTTAAGAGATAACACACCTCATGAATCTTCATTCTCAACGTTAACTCTAACATGGATATTCATACGCATAAAAACACGTATAAAATCAATTGTTTTGTTGCAAAATATACATATGATTTAGCACAATCTTGAGAGAGAGAGAGAGAGAGTTGTATATTAGAACTATAAGAAGAAATAATACAGATGCGAATGATTTTTTTCTTTTCTAAAACCGAAATAAACTTATATAGATTTGTTTCGCAAACATTAATTAAAATTAAGTACTTATAAATTCATTTTCATTTGGTTTTATATCTAGAAAAAGAGAGAATTATTTCAATCTCATTTAATCTTAAGCAACGAACAGTTTATATTAATTTTACTTAAGAAAGAACTTTACTTAAGCTTTTTTTAATTAGTGTACGATGGTAATAAATTGTATACTTTATGTCTCTAGATACCATCTTCGGTTTACTATATTTTCGTTAAAGTGTACCGAATTACGCATTTATTGATACAGGCAATGTTTGGCTGTTGTATCAATCTTCATTACGGACAGAATTCTGATTGATGTTAGTTACGATGGTATTTCATTGCATAATAGTCACGTCAAGAGATGTTACAGTTAGCAGATGCAATATCCGATATCGCGCAAGTGATAAATCTCGAATTAGATTAACGCGGAGGCCGCAATCTGTACACGGTGGAGCTAAGTTATCACGCAAATACCGCAAGGGGGATGAGGGAGAACGGCAAGAAGGTGTCTAATTAACTCGTGCATGATGCACGCGTATCTTGGCTTATACGAATTATCTAGATTGTTGTTGCGAAAGTGCGGATTCGCCAACAGCTAATAAACACATTACACCGCGAATGATGCACGTGAAACGCAACTAAACGTGTTCCCACGTGCCGCGCTACGGAAATTGTTAGCGCGGAGCTTCTCTCATTACCGGCATTTATTACTTTCTATCTGATTAGTGGAGCGACATGCGGAAAAGTAGGACATATAACGAGACACAAATAATAGTATCATCAAGAGCCAGAATTGTTCGCAAATTTGTTGCAATTTATCTCTCGTCAAATAAGTATCATGATTGGTTACGACTACTGATTACCGTGAGTTTGTCAGATAACGATCATTATCTCTCGAACGTTATTATCTCTCGATCATTTGACGAATTATGTTCGAAATTATTAGGTCCTTAAATTTTAATGCGTTATTTCTCAGAACAATTTAAAGGAATAAAAATGTTAAGGTAGCGAAAAATTCTCATAAAGATCTCTCAAGGATTTTATCGCGACAAGATTTCAAGTTCGCGTTCTTAATTTCGTCAAGTTTAGGGTTATATAAAGATTACGCTTTGTTACACCGATAATTGCATTGGCAGTGGTTAAAAAGGCAAGAGAACGTTTGCAGTCTCAACTGATCGACCATGCGTAACTTGCACTTATCCTTGAATAATGTATCGAGGGAGGTGAATCGACAGGCTCAGCACTGGGTGAGCATCGCGATACAGTTCTTCAAGCTGGCCGCGTATGCGCACGTGGTGGGCGAACTGGTTCCTTGAAATGATCCTTCTGCGAAATTCTCGATCGCAATCGTTACGTGTTAATCGCTGAGATGCCTCGATGCGTAGAGTCCGATTTACTTTTCGACCTGCGTCTACTAACGATCGCGCGTCTTCGTTCTCTATTTTCAGCGGTCTAACGTGTTTGACCGGTGAACCTGTAATATTTTTATTCTATACTGTTACTTACGCATATTTTCGTCGTGTCGCTTACAATACGAAGGCCGGATAATTATGTCGCTGTTGGTGCAGGTACTTCGGTGGATTTTTCAGTCTCTGTGAAAGTCCTTTCCTCATCTATCGTATTTAATGATATTTTACATTTCCTCGTTTTGCTTCCTCCATAACTTTCGATTACACATTTACGTAACATACGTTATTTGACTTTTTTTATGTTTATAATTCGCGATTATATCGCACACACATATCTAAGAAAAAATGTTCATCTTCATTGATGTATTTTGTTCATATTTTTAAAAATGCACATGATTCCGCGTTGTATGAAAAATCGAATTGAGCGAAAGCCTGAATCACACTTGATTGTCAATGCTAATAATATGAAGACTTTTTTTATTGCTCGTCATGCCTCGAATTTGTGTGCTTGCTCGCATTTTTCTCTGTCTAGTGCATTGTATGGTATCATCATTATGTGATTCGTCCCATTTGTAGCATAGCTGCACGAGATGCCAGTTGAGCTCCGAAAGCATCTCAGGTAAAAAAAACCAGATTTGTCGGGTTTTGGTATTTCTCGATAATTCTTAGACGGTCCCTCACAGGTCAGAGAAATCTTCACAAATAACAAACACCATCTGTTCGAGTAAGGGCACGTAGCACTTTAGCGTTTCACGAAACTTTCGCTTCTCGTCTGTGAAAGTTTCGAAGATTTCGACGAGACGTGAGTGCACGTCGAATTTTGAAGTTACACTGCACGTCTGTAAATAGAAATAACTTGTAACGAAATTACGACATGAGAACACGACGTTTATCCTCAAACCGCACGCGTGTTTTCGCTCGGAACGATCTCGTGGCGAAGTTCCTTAAACCCACACGCGAGAAATCAGCGATCCGTTCAATCAAGGTGTTGCTACGTCCGCTTCGCCGAACGATACACGAAATAGTATATCCTCTCTGTTTCGCGAGAAATACTGTGAAATGTTTGCTCGGGTGAAATGACCTTCTTGAATATTCCCCTCGGAAACAAAGCGCAAAATTGATGGGATATTTGATACTTTCGTAACAGGAGATCGCATGTAATATCAGTGCAGCTGATAACACAAATCTACCGTTCGTTCAGAATGGACGTACTGAAGTCCAGATTTCGATTCATCCACACGCAAAATTGACGTACTATTTAATTCAGGCGATGAAGCGCACGATTCGTCGAGTGATGTGTTGTCTCAGAAAGATGTTTAACCCTCTCACAGCACAAGAGAATATGCACTAGCACGAACGTTTTATTTCTTTGCCGAGAGTTTTATTGGACAGTTTTCAAATTGATAAACGCAAAATCACTGTAGGATTCGATTGACGCACTAAAATGGCAAAATTTCTCGGATGACATTGCATTTCCTGAAACACGATCGATACAGCGTTCGATTTTCGATGTAGCGAAGAATGGAAATACACTCTGGAATGTGTCTTACATTGGAACAGTTCCAAACCGATTCAGATTGTAGCGGTTAATCGACATACAGAGATCCTCTTTGTAGCACACAATCAATACCGCATTTAATCTTCTCGCAGAAAGCAATAAAATGAGCACAATACAGTAGTTCGAAAAAAAAAGGGGCAGTATTGGACCGATTCCAGGTCGCTGTAGATCGGTGTTGGTCTTTAACGTCGACGTTTTGACCCCGCGGCGTTTTGATTCGACGCACTAAAACGGCGGGATTTCGCGATTGACACTGCGATTTTGGAGCGACGGCTTCTCGGCCCGAGAGACGGCACGGGCAGGTATTTCGGAGTGCG
Source organism: Tetramorium simillimum (assembly GCA_011636635.1). Lineage (NCBI taxonomy): Eukaryota > Metazoa > Arthropoda > Insecta > Hymenoptera > Formicidae > Tetramorium > Tetramorium simillimum. Next base: position 33,795 of record VBVQ01000446.1, on the reverse strand, counting down.
ATTCGAAGAAGGCCCCCGGATAACTTCACGACGGCTGTCGGAATGTGTCGTAGGAGCTGCTGGGCTGGCTGGGTTTCTCTCTGGTCACGGCGTGCCTGAGCGGCCAGAGAAACCGAGCTGGAGCTCCGCGCGATTCTGAGGCCCGACTACTCACTCGGCATGAAACTGCTCTCTTCCCTCTCTTCGCACCGATGCTCGGCTCGCCGCACGCTGTCTTGGTGGGCACGTGTGTGCACGTATATGTGCGCATAAGTATACATATATATATATGTATAAACGCGCCGCTCCGCCTGCACCACGCGCATACGTCCGCTCGTTCGTCCGCTATACCTCGGCACGGCTATAAAGTATACTCCGCGTACCGGTCGTTAGTTGTCGGCCACTTGGCGACCGTATCGAGCCCCGCAAGGTGGGGGCGTGTACCGGCATCTTCTTATCGTCTACGTATGTAGCCGAGGAAAACCTCGCTGTTCGAGCCCTCTCGCCGGACTCTGGGATGCCTCGCATACCTACGGGTGCCGTCGGTGACGATGCTCTACGTGGATACTACGTACGCGCCCCTCGGTAATTTATGAGCTCGCGCGGATAACGTCCCCGGCGATGTTCCTCACCGCGCTGTTTCTGGTTGCGTAAGAAGCGCGGGAAGTAGCGAGCGATGAACTGATACACGCCTTATTATGTTCCGACCGGTAGTTCCATTATGTATTCTGCATAATACGTTTATGTTATGGAAACAGTACATGTGAATTTTAATGAAACATGGTATATAAGCTGACGTATCGATTTTAATGAGGGATTTGTAATTAATACAAGATGCAGAATATCCAAAGAATATTGTAAATAGTGAAAATGATAATTTATACAGGATAAAGTCATGCATGAATTATAACGATACAAGGTTTGTTAGAAACTCGAGTGACTATAGTAATAGGCGAGAACGAAATACGGCGGTGTTGGACATTGAAGGAGGAGGACGACCATTCTTTCGTGATTCCATTACGTTTTAGCACGAAACTTCAGACACTCACATATTGGCGTATGTATTTCAACGATAGAAGATAGAAATATGTAGTGTAGTGGAGATTTATAACTCTGCTTAATGTCTTCCGGAAATCTTGAAACATTTTTCATTGTGTGGAAAAGTTTTGACTGTGATAAAACGAAACCTTAGATAAAGTTTCATTTCAATTTTACTTTAGTTTATTATGTGACGTACCAAGAGCTTCAGATATTTCAAATATCTCTTAGATTACGTGTTGCACTGCATGAATACTTTGGCAATATTATCACAATTTGACAAAGTTATGGAAAGCTAAAAATACATTATAGTGTAGCATGAAGTTAATTCTATTTTCAGGTTCCTTATAATTGTAAATTGCATTGCCGAACAGATGGCTTAAATTATTGTTAGAGCGTTTATAACTGTAATTTTGATGGACAAGCGGTACATATAATCATATATAGCAGAGGAGAACAAATCGAAATTTTCTACGGCTAAATATTAACTATTTTATTGCAACTCTTATCGAAGTATCAGAAATCCGAATGTTCGAAAAATTTGCAGTTATCTCTTTACGCATTTTTATTTTATCTATATTTACAAGAATCGTATCTGCAAAGTGTATGACACATTGAGTAAATAGTGGCGCAAGGAACTGATTTATGAATCAATACTCATCGTGACTTATTTTATTATAGACATTGACTTAATTAATACCGGGAAAGTTTATACTAAAACAAATTTTTTAATTATTTAAAAATTGAAACTATACACCTTAATTATTCTCATTCTCTGAATGAATTAAAATAATTTAATACTTATTCACTACTGTAGCAAATATTTACGAAGTTCTATTCATTAATGTCGCGATATATATATTCAAATACTCCTGAGGATGAATTTGAGGCAGTGATATGAAACAGTGATTAGAGCAATTGGGGTAGAACGTCAATAGTTAGATGCTTTGATAAGTCTTCCGCGACTCGTGTCTCTGTTAATGTAGCATGGCGATAGATTACAGAACAACTGTAGATGCGTATGCTATATGTCAATGATTGCAAATTGAAAATACACTTTAAACATATAGTATTATACGTATAACTATGTATTCTAGTGATCACACATAATGCTATATTTTGCCTTGTAATTATATGTTTTGATTGGATTTGATTGGATCAAGGGAAACGTAATCATTAAAATGTAATTCGCGAACCGATAAACGCGTGATAAATATTCAAACGTCGCACTTTTGGGAAGTTAGTCATTTTTCAATTAACACAATATAATATATGGAATACATGCGCAATCAATGCGCCAAAATATCGAAGAAAACCGACATTGAGGCGTGTAATACAGGTCGTGATTCTAACGTAGAACAAACGGTCACAAGATTGTTTCACATCAGGATCCGTGCATTGTGTAGAAATGTTTATTTTATCAGAGATCGAGACAGATGTGCAGGAATAGAGTGCATGGAAATAACATAAGCAAAGTGGAATTCAAGATTGTGCGTCTTGTCATTTCTATTTTATTTGCTTTACATATGTCCATGCAATGACCATTTTCACGAATCATTTTACTCTTAATATTTCAAACTTATGATTTGCAAAAGAATGACGATAATCTTTCTCGATTAAAATAATATGGTTGTGCGAAGTGTTTCTGATTTTATGGAAATTTTGTGGAGAGGTGCTATCTATCAAATTACTGTCTACATGATATATTGAAAGCAATAGCTTGTAATTATAATTTTTTTTTTTCTTTTCGGATCTTCCGGTATTAGTTTTAATTTAGCTATGCAAGCTTTAACTGCTTTATCTCTGGTAGTCATTTATCTCGATCCGTCGTTTCTTCGAGGTCGCATAAGACCAGACGCGTTCGTCGCGAGATAAATGATTCAAACGACGCAACGTAATTCCGCCAGGCTCCGCCAAGACGCCGCTGACTATTTCTTTTCTTCTTTTTGGAATCGCACTTCGTGCGTCGGGATGCGTTAGCGGTCGGAAAAAAAGAGTCTTATTTTATTTATACGCGCAGCTGGATCGGTGCAAAGAGGAGAAAGAACGTCACGCGGTTCATCGCATGCGGAAGGGAGAATGAGAGAAAGACTGAGAGAAAGGGTGAGATGAGACGGCCTGGAATGGATGGAATGGCATGTTAGGCGAAATGTACGTGTGCAAATGTTCCGCACATACTCGTGGGTGTTGACATTCAATTATTATACTTCCTCCTTGCGCATGAGACTTCTTGATCCCCCATGCAGACTCGGTGTCGCGTCGCCCGCCGTTAATTTTGCCCGCGGTGTAATGGAAAATATTCTTTTGACTTTGTGTTTGCTTTCGTTCTCGCTCTGTTAAACCCTTAGCACGCGCAATGTTACTTTCGATTGCTTTTCCGCGACGTGTTCTTTTTCTTTTCACGGCATCGCGCCGTTATACTTTCCTCGGGACACATTCATGTAGCTCGAAAACTAGCATCTAGCCTTTTCTGTAAAAAGCCCAGTTTCAGCACTTTCCTAGTATTGTTCTCGGATTATCTGGGTGCGTAGAAATCGCGCGCTTAAAATATTCTAATGTAATCGCTTTCCATTCGTGATGTATCTAATTAATTAATTATCTAAGGCACCAATTTCCACGCAAGAAAGAATTATATTAAACATGTTTTATATCTTTTCTTCTTATAAATCTTCGATACTATAGTTCTAAAGTTTCGATACTATATATATTATCGTAGCAGTTAAATAGCTAATTAAATACTTTTTAATGCAATACGAGTTTAATACAACTAGACTTACTTTGGCCCAACTTACTCACGTACGACTTACTTGACCTAATAATTGTTTCTCCTCCGCAAGAATCGAAACTCTCGTTCGTGGAAGAACGTGCGTATATATATATATATATGTTATACATATGAGTGTATATAATCTAATATACATATCGCGATAACGAATAAAGTATTAGCGAAACGTTTTGCAGTTTGCAGCTTGTCGAGTTGACAATGGCACTTCATGTCCACTCAGTTTTCTTTTTTATTTCGATAACCCCTTTGCACTAATTCGGTCAGAGTTCTCGGTACGATTGAGCACTTTCTTGATGTGGCCGATACTTTTCAATTGTCGAATTATTCTCTGTACCAATATCATTATTCTCTCTCTTTCTCTCTCTCTCTCTCCTCCGTCTCTCTCACGATTATAATCGCTTTATTAAAAACGCTCATAACTACACATTAATATTTTTTTAAGATTTTTAAGTGAAATTTTTCAGACTGACCTTGGTCTTGGTAAAATTTAATCCTAAATAATTTTGACTGCAAAATGTCGCATCACACTGCTGGAGCATTTTGTGTTTGTGTGCTCTACTTGGCGTAAAATTACGGAACTTGGCAGCAACTTATTCTCTTAGGACTTACAAACTCCTTTCGCTAAGTCGCTCGGAGTGTCCAATGCAATCGAGCATCCCCTTGACGCGGTATTTATTCTTATATATTTTTTATTTTTATCCACGCTGTATAACTTTTAATTTGTTCTCCGATTGTAACGGAAAGTCATTTTCATCGAATAAATTCGAGTGTATTTGATTGAAGCTTACAGTTTACGTAAAACGCTTAAAAAATTTTTAGAACAAATGTTTGAACAAATACTTGAAATATTTGTTCAAAAAATCCTTTCTCTCTCTATCTAGTTATGCAGAGTCTATTTTATATGCGACAAACTCTTTTATGTGACTGAAAAATGTGTTTGTCTTATGTCCAACGTAAAGATTAAAATGTATATCTTTTGTCAATTACGGAAGCGAAGTGCAATCTTTAGCATGAAAGAGAGAGAGAGAGAGAGAGAGAGAGAGTCTGTTAGCGAAATAAATTCGAATCTTGACAATATTTGTTTCTTTCTTCCAACATCTATATGTATATCAAATAAATTTTTAAATTAAAGTCAGAAATTGCTTTTTTTACATTTTACGAATTGAACGTTTGAATTCTATCGTTAGATTGATTGGTTGATTGGCATGATTTTTAAGACAAAAATATTATTCGTTTGTATGAAAGTTTAATTTTAATTTAGTCGAATTAGATATCTAAAGTCTCATATAATCTGAGATTTTCGTGATGCATTAAAAATAATGTCTCGGACAGGTTTTCTCAGCTGTTGTGCATCGTTAGCCTCCCTAATTCGGTCGAAGTATTTGCTACACTTGAGCATTCCCGCGACATTTTACTTTACAACGTCACCCTGATACATTTCTTCGTTCTCTTTCTCTCTCTCTCTCTCTCTCTCTCTTTCAACATATGCAGACGAATAATAAGGCGACCCTAGGGCAAAATACATCAGAGAATGCACTCAGCACAGCCATCCGAAGTACGTCTCGCTGTATTCTCTCGTTGTTTCGGCGGAAACTCGTTATGCTCAGTCGTACGAAATTAACAAAGTGTATTTTCTTTCAATTAGACATCGTGTCGACGGTTTGAAATCTTATTAAGTAGCTTTTTAATCTTTCAAAGAATTTCAACACTTCTCTATTTTTATTATAATTACTTGTACGAATGTAAATGTATTTTTTATTTTCGATAGAAATACATCTTTCATATGTTAAACAAACGAACTTTGCAAAGCAAATATATTTCTCAAGATTTTTATTCTGCAATTTAAATATATCCGCGAGATTTTATTTCGAAATATAAATATTATGAATAAAATGAATTTAGTATGGAAATATTGTCGATACAAGCAAAACGGTGTGTAAAGAATCTCTCTAAAATTAACCGACGTTCAATAAAAGTCACATTTGAATCGATCTTGTCTATAATTTTGTTATTGCTAGAAACGATTTAATTTCGAGTGTGGTATGAGATTTTTCTTCGATTCATGGCTTATGTGTGAGCAAATCGTTCGAATTCTACGAGGAAATCGTAGAATTCAACAACGATTTAAATTGTTTTTGACGAAGCTAGTCACGGTGCACCATCATATTTTTACACTAAAGTTATACTTCGTATGAGGATTATTTTATCGTAAATTACGATTTAAATTATTTAAATTATTATTTAAAGAATAAATTAAAATTTGCATTTTATGACGATTGTAAGTATTTTTTCTTCAATATTATCCAATAATGTTTAACAATAGTGTATTTAGTGAAAACAATCGCGTAGCTTTGCATACAAGATACATATATTTACATGTTTTGAATATTTTCTAGTCTATTAAGAAAATTAAAAACGGTTACAAAACGATATAATCGGAGCATATAGAAGCTAATGAAACATTGCATAATTTTCTTATCACGTGCATAATTTGGCTAATGACAGTTATTTATTAAAGTATTTTAATATCATTTTTGATATCATATGAGTTGTTTTAATTAATTTTATTACAACATGTGAGGTATAACTAAAATATTTAATATAAAATTAATGTGTAACGAGAAGGATTTAAAACATCAAAAGATTAATAAACCGTAGAATTTGATCACGATGTTAAAAGTGATAATCTGTATAATAATTACAAAAAATAGATTTGCAAAAATGTGTTTAACCACATTTCGGCACAAGTGCGAAGGACAAGAGAGGTAAGGTCCGAGCAGAGGACGCTGTCAATGACTTTGGCGTGCCGGAGAAAAGTAAATATAGCACAGCTACCAAACCAGTTCTCTTAAAATAACTTGCGGTCCTAAGAAGCGCATTCTCCATCGTATCGATAGCTTTTTGGTATCGGAGAATGCACGCGATCGACTTGGACAGAAATCGTGCAGTTGCACTTGAACGATATGTGACATATTTCTGTTCTCTATTATATGCTACTTTAAGTTTTAACATTTCTAAAAATTGGAATCTACAATGGTAACAAATTGAAGCAATCGAACTTGAAACTCAATACTCACTAGAATCTAATGATTAGATTATAAAATATTAAAAGTTAGAATAATTATGATAATATTGCATAAACAATGCAGTGTTAATTTCGTGTTAAAGAATTAAACTTTGATTTTGTATCTATCGAACAATGTCTGAACAATCAATCATTCTTAGTTAACATTTTTTCTAAAAATCTTGAAAATTGTTTATTAATAATTATTTTTAATTGCCAAATCTTAATGAATCATAATTTCGATAACTACTACTGTCTACTAATAATTCTATCTGTCTTAAGGTTAAACTATTTAGCCTGAGACGTTTAAGCTGCCAGAATAATAGAAACACTGGTTCTACGGTGTGCATATTCATAGTGTATTATAGTTCGACCGTAAATTGGAGCGAATAATGGATGTGTTACAGCGGCACGTATGTAGCTATCCGATACGGAATTATTCAACGCTTGTTAAACAGAGGCCAACATGATCGCTCGTGTGGTCGTAGGAACGGCCACGTGGAATTCTGACACGTTTAACGAAGTGTCGGAAATTTCGTTTAACACTATTTAATGCATATCGATTTTAAAATTTACATGAATACATATACATATAATAAATATACGCTCGGACTACATAATTGAATTATTGAACAATCGGTTATTATCAATCAATGGCATCGATATTTACATGCAGATTATCACATTTGCTACATCATAAAATTTACATTAATAATCATCAAAGTTGGCTTATTTAATTGGATTTATTTCACAGTTAAATATATTGCTTTGTATGGAAATTTTATTTTTACGATTTGAAACTCAACTTATTCACGTAGTCTGTATTTCTATCTCGTTCTTTTAATATTTTCTAATTTAAATCAGAAATTTAGGGAAAGTCATTAAACTTAAATTAAGATTTCAGTCTCGCGGGTTCTCTTAATTATACTTATATTACCCCTTTTGCTTTTTAATTGCAACAATTTCGCGCCTCGAGTTAAAATGCAAAGGTTGAACCGTTTCTTGCCAACTTTAGTGTAGGAACTAACAGATTCTCAGCGTTATCTTTGCAGACTAGAGATTATTCATTTTCATCATCGTGGTAGTTTTTGATTCGTGTCGACTTAAAACGTCCGGAAGCTGAATCCGAAGACAAATGGTACCGAGTAAGTCTCGCGATACATATTCATCCCAGCCGAAGCTGCTCGACTCGGTGGCGCCGTCGCTTGCCACAACTTTTATTCACTCTCCACACCCTATTACGTAGACAACTTATCTTGGGGATGCATATTTCGTAGCTCGTAAAGTGGTTCGGCGAGGTCTGTGACATTGACATAAAAACAATTATTTGTGGACAAATGATAACAATCGAAATCCATACATAAATTTAAAAAATGCAGAGTTTTCGTGATGAAATTTGTTCAACTTTTATCTATTTTTATGCAAAATGAAAAAAAAAGATTATTGACAAATGTGGACAAATTGTGGACAATCAAGTGCCATATCAATCATTCGGGATATCATTTTAATAAATTTTGTTCAGAAATGATCACCGCCCTTTTAGCTTCTAAATAATTTAAATTTTCGTGGCTGGAAATTATTTCGGAAAATTTTATTATTCATGTAACCGTAATCGTGAATTAAGAATAATTCAATTTCGTAATCAAACTTAGAGGTATCGTGTTTTACCGATATGTTATTTATTTCTGTGTATAGTAATGATAAATACACTACTCTATTAAACTATCTTTGTTTAGTATAGTGATTTATAAATATTTTTAAAATCAAAATAATATTTATTTCTGCAACATTTTATAGCATTATTACTAAATTTATCATTTGATAATAGTTTGATTTATTTTTGTACAAATTTTTATTTAACGAATGCAGAAATAATAATATATTTATGAAAGTAAATAGGAATAGGGCTGTCTACGTAAACCACTATTTATTTGCACATTTATAGTTCGGGGCGTGCGATGACAGCTATGACTATCAGTATCAAGGCAAGTAATCGACCTTGCTGACGTGTTATGTACAGGATACGAGTCATTGGGTGTGTTCTCAATATACTGAAGGATCTTGATATAACGGAGAGTCAATCTACTGCAACTATCATCTATCGCGTTTCGCCACGAATACACGTATCTAAACGTGAATAACCATATTGATTAGATTATCTCATTATTCAATATTAATCATATACAAATAATTAAAGAGCAAATTATGATACAGATAAAGTCAGAATATAATAATGTATTAAAAAACTATAACAATCTTGTTATACATTTGTTTTTATGAGCAAAAGCACTTTGAAGAACAAAATTATTTATTTGAATTTTGCATGTTTTAAATATCCGTATATATTTATGTTCCGTATCCGTGTGTATTATTTATGCTTATCTAAATAATATACATCTCTCGAGACATTGCGTATATGAGTTCAGTAGTAGAAAGAACGATAAAAAAAATATTGAAGTTATATACTGAAATGTCAGAGATGTCAGAGAAAGTACATAAAACGTCGCCGAGGGCATAGAACTTTTTTTCCCTCGAAATACTCGAAAGGTGGATAAATAGACAAAGAGAAAAAAATAAATAAATAAGGCCTCGTTGCGCGACACTCGCATTTGCAACGTGCTATAATTATTTAACCGAACGAATCTTTCCCCCATTCATTGGACAATGCGCGCCAGTTCTCCCTGTTGCGAAATACTCTTCCTCGTGATAAATTCTCGACGTAATTGAGCGCTGAGGGAGAACGAAAAAGTTTGGACGGACATGTCAGTATTTTCCTACAGCCTCGCAGTTGAAAATGTTATAAACGAGAAAAGCATTCAACACGTCAGTTGTTTTCCGTATTTTAATAGTTTATTTAAATTAACACAAACAATAATTTTTTTTGCAACGTTATTCGTCTATGCAACCATTTTGTATTGAAATATTATATTTATTGAAATCTGGTTTTTTGCGTACTAAGCAAATGATTGAATGTATTCCATGATACATAGATTACATTGAAATATGAATATCGGAAAATATTCTTTCTAGTAATAAACTTTCTAGACCATCAAGTAGAAATAAAATAAACGTATGTCGACGACGAGAGAAGTGGAATTTTCTGATCTAGTATATATATTTTACTTTTATACATGCGTGCCCTTAGGGACTTCAAAGAATACTTGTTCAACATTGTGATCAAATCTGGTTGACTTACTATTCTTATGTCATAACATTCTATAGCCCGTTATCTTTTATTGGCGATATTATTCTGCATCAAGAAAAAAATATTTCATCAGCGGTTATAGTTAGGATCAAGATTGCTTTAAGATTTATGTTAGGAGACGTCTGTTTAATTTTACAACGGGTAGTATATTCTTGACGTAATTTGGAAGCCGGAATAAACGAAAATTTCGTACCAATTCACGAGAGAGAAGAAAAGATTGTTCTACTTAAAGATTCAGCAACAGAATAACTTGGTACCTTGTTTGATATCGTTCGATAAAATAATAAGACCACGGATTATAAATTTTTTATTTTCAATCTTTGATATGACGGAACGGAATATCGGATTTATTAAATTAAATATAAAATATGTATTTAATGCTACATTAAATTAAATGTTATATAATATCATTAACTGACAGAATTCAATGTTACGTATGAATTTTTATGCACAAAATATTTTATTGCTTATATGACAGTTAGCGCAAATGAAAAACGCGCACCTATGACTAATATAATAGCAATTATGACGATTTTACTATAGCCAGTGCAAAGTGGCACATAGTGAATCTATCCAATTGTCCAAACCGACGATCCAGAAACAGATGCGTCCCGATGCCAGTTGGATAGACACAATGTACGGATACATGGATGGTTGCTCAGGAATGATGTAATTGCACCGGCAAATGAAAGTTACCGCGACTTGACTCGTGCCGCGGTGCATCGCTTTCACACTGGGAAACGTACTTTTCGCATTTATTTTTATATTTCAAAATTATCATTGAATTCTATCACATCAGAAGATCAAAAGAGTACGAGAGAAAACATTGCGACATGTAACATTGATCAAAGAAATTCTAAGAGTTAGAATCAGAAATGATTGAATTCTGTACATGAAACGGGAAACAGTTTTGCTCAAAAATGATACAGACAGAATTTTTGCACTTTAATGGAGAATACACTCAAATTTCTGTACGCATTGGGAATGAGAAATGTGACATTTCGAATTTAAATTTTTGATGCGTCATGTTGTACGCTGCATATGTGCATAAAGTTTTGTAAATTGCGACGTGTTTTACGGTAAAAGGGTTTGCGTGCGTAAATTAAGATTGGATATTAATACCAAGTCAGATGATATTTCACTGGTGATTTTTATCTTAAGTAAGCGCATGCTAATGAAAAGTTTTAATTCACTTTCGACATTTGAGATCTTATCTTATTTAACCCGAAAAACTACGAGCAGATGTATCGCGTATATTGTTTGATCAATGAAGGGGCATTGCACGTTTAATTCTCATAGCGAAACTGAATGCTTCTCATGATCGATAACGTTTGTTTTGACGTTTCTGTAGCATAGCAACGTAGAAACGCAGTCAATACTTGAAGTCATTGGACTTGGAATATTTCTATACACTAGGTATATTAACTATCTATATTAACGATTATGTATAATAAATTATATTAATTAAATTTGTTATTAATTATGCACATACAATCCATTCTATCTTAGATCAATAATTAAACACATGTATACAGAAGCAGATTATTTTATTTCATGAGTAAAACGAGGTCTGCTTAGTAACCCCCCATTTGATCAAAATATTACGACTAAATTTTATATATATATATATATATATATATATATGTAATAATGTGCTAATATGCATAATAATATGCGTTGTTCTGCAAGAAAAAAAACTTGTACTCGGTTCGTTTAGAGAAAAAAAATTGTTTTAATGGGGGGGGGGTCCCTCCATGACTGAGTAGGCTAAGTAGGTTGTCAGTAATCTCTCTCACATGTTAAACACAAACAATTAAAAAAAAACAAATACAGGATTTATGCGTTAATTATTGCGCTTTTAAATCAGAGTATTTTCGATTTTTGCGCCGCATTCCTTAAGAGACTTCTCTCTTGAAGGAAAGGAAATTCTTATACAGAGAAACGAAATTCTTATATAGCATATTAAAAATTAAAGAACCGGAGAAGTTATTACTAGTCTATAGATATTGCTATAGACGAATAAGATTTTGACGTGTGCATTACATTTTTCGAGAGAGAGAAAGAGAGAGAGAAAATGTGAAAATCGGCGGTGACAGTTGTATCTTCAGAGATACATCGTAAAAAATATATCCTTAATATCGATGGACATGATGTCGCGCGCAAGCCAATTTTCCACGAATCAAACGAGATTTAAATCAAAGACAGAATTATCCCGCGGGAATCGGTGCACCCAGGTGAATTGCACAGGCACTTCTCTCTTCGAAGGGACATGGGGGAGTTCGAATCACGTCTGGAAACGGCTTTACGTCGATCGAGGTAAACATTCGAGAAGATTCACGAATCGTTGAAAACGATTGCCAATACTAGTACGTGTACTGCGTTTTTTGAAAAACGATCGTATTTTTCTTTTATTAAAAAAGAATTATATTGATTCGCGATTGCGTATGTTGATGGAACTGTACAGGCTGTACTCTTGCTACTTCTATAGTGCTTAAACTCGTTAGGAAGTCCAATATTGACAAGTAGCTCGATTTAATTTGTTAAGAAATTAAATGATCAATTGGAGTGCTTCGTCGGAACTTAGATTCGTTTGCTTGAGATTCTGTGTGTGGGTTTTCCCGTGCCACTCGACGATGTAGATAGGTGCAAAGTTACAGGCGTGCGTGGTGCATCTCTTTCTCCTTCCTGTGGGCCGTGGGAAGGGTTATAAGTAGGACTGTAAGAGTCATAAATGGGAGCGGAACCGAGCTCTCGAGAGGCCTTCATTGCATGGCCAATGCCTTCGAGGTGGAAATAGTCGTGGTGGAATGAGATAGCGTTCAGGTCGCATATGATCATCGACACAGGGAAGACATCGACCGACTTACGATCATTTAAATATAAAGCTACATTCATAAAATCGTTATAGATAAAAAAGTCATATTGCGGAAAATATCGGTTTTTTTTTATGACACAGAAAGCACGAGTTAGATAGAAATTTATTTATGTATAGAACTTATCTTCTGTCTATTCTATATAATTAAAAGACAAGATTTTATCTGTAATTTTTGTATTTTTTAATTTGAACTCTACAAAATTCGTTAATTTTTACTTTTAATAAGAAAAATTAAAACAATCGATCAGAAGTAGTTACAATTTTTTTAATTGTTAAATTTGTCCTGGGCATTGAATTTAAAATTTAAATTTCTAATAAAAAAATTAAGTTGATTAAAAATGATCAAGAAATTATTAGAAATTTGATTGAAATGAGAATTATTGTTGCAAAATTATGTTCTTGATCAGTAGGTGAATTTATATGCTATCCGCGTATTGGAAAATTTCTTGCCTGAAGTTATTCAAAGGAAAGAGAGGCGCGGACTCTTAGCACCAAACCTAGGAAATTCGTTTTCGACGGCGAGCACAGTCAGGTGGTAGGGTGAGTGTCATGAATACAAATCCGAATACAAATACGAGAATTGTATAGCTGAACGGATATAGCAGCGACGACTTCCTGCAGCTAAAACGCGGCTCTCCCATCCGCCCACGAAAGGAAGAGCTTTCCATCGAACTCGTTAGTGCGTCAACGATCAACGACGACGACGTCGCGTTATCTGTGTAATATGATCATAACGATGCGGCTTGATCTCGCGCGTCGTCGAAACCTTTGAGGAAGGTTTTACGAGTTACGTAGCATCATGGTATGCACGGATTCGTCAGCAGAAATTTCGAAAAAAGTGAATTAATCAGTTTTTTTTATAACTCTCAATGAAATCGCGAGGCAGTAACTCGAGAACAATGATTCGTAAATCCCTCATTTATGTGAGAATAATAATGCATAATCTACGAGAGTTCACGTCAGAATTTCCTCTCTCGTGAGCAATTTTTCAACATGTGCGCAACATATTTCGAAAGGAAGGAAAAGTAGTAAAAATTTGCGACTAAAAATTTCTACCAAAATTTTCACCTAGAAACTAATGACCTAAATTAGTAATGAAAATATTTTAGTTTGCAAATTAAAACGTTGCGAGAAATTAGGGTCTCTAATTAGATTTTCGTAAGAGAAGTATCACGTCTGAATTTCATTAAAAATACATTCCCGCTATAAGTTCTACTTGAAAAATATTCCCGTTATATCGTAACGTATCTGGTAGCGCTCAAATAAATTTGCCCACCCACGCGCGTACAATCTACGTACATAATCTCTTAAACGATCACCGATTTCGCGCGGTAGCCGAGTGTCGCCGACATCGTGAATTTCTGCTTTCGATCTCCGTCGTTGTCGTCGTTGGCGTTCGCGACGATGATGGATGCGTGATTCGCTCGCTTACCTAGCACCGAAATGCTGACGACGCGCCTCTCGTCGCGGTGATTTATCGCGAGGCTGCGAGAAAGCGATGAACATTAAAAATGCACGCGGGCTCTCCTTTCGTCGTCGCGTAGCAAGACGCGCTGTAATTCCGTATTTCCGCGTTCGCGAAGCGCCGAACGTCGTCGTCGCAACCGCATCATTAGTAATTTACGGTTTAACGTACGCATACAGCCGGGGACGGCACCGGCTCGTCACACAAGGGGCCCTTTTTATCGCCCCTCGGCTCCTATGACACTAGCCAGGTCAGCGCGGCGACGCGCCAGACGCTCACCATAGGAATCCGTCTCACCGTGCGTCCCGACGACTTTGCGCTGTGTAACGAAAGAACGACGCACGAGGCGAAAGAGAGCTCGGAGAAACAAGGCTTGCACTGTGTGCACTCGGCTTCCAATTGGTCCGCTAATGGCATGTGAAACGTACGTCTTCGTGGTAATGCAGCAGACGGTGCGCGGTTCTCGATGCTGTTGACCTTTGCCTTTGCGGTACATTCTTCGCTTTTTACGGATTTGTCGATTAAACCCTTACGTGAAATAATTACCGTATAAAAATTATGAAAGTCCCGTAAGATTTCCATCTCAAAACTTCACGATATTCACATTAAGAAATGTTATTGCAAAAAAGAAACTTATTTTTGAACAATATTTTTATATAATTCTGAAATATTTGTTGTAACGCGCGCACAAATGTGTGTCACATAATTATTTATCATACTAACAATTAGTTTAATATATGATAGTATATTCTATTTTGCGTATAGAAAGCAGAAAGTAGAAAGCAAAGCTACAAGTGAATTGATTTTTGAAACGATTATAGTTTTTAATTATTAGATAACGATAACTTGCACTGTTGATATTTTAAGATTTTAATTTTAAATTAAATTTTAATTGCAGCGTTATTTATTTGTTCGTGTTAATTTACAAGATTAATTATTTTTTAAGCGCGGGCATCAGGCGCTTATTTTATACTGTTACGAACGTAATGATAACTTATACATTGACAATGCCCGCGAAAGTTTGAGTATAAAGTTGAGTCCCGCCGTCTCGATGAGACCGTGCATTACTTTTCACGAGATAAAAACAAGTATATATCTGTATAAAGTTTCGCTATTCTCAACTACGTGTTATTGTCGAAAGAAAACATTACCTTCGGTGCAGCCGCTGAAACAACGGGCGTTTGTTATTTAAAGTAAATTCATCGTTGCTTACGAACACAAATGAATGGTAGGTAGTATCTATTGCCTTGCTGCAAATTCAATTCAAGAATCCGTAGCTTTATTATTAATCTTTCTCAATTATTCTGCGACGAATAATAAGTCCTTTGATCATATCGGCACAATAAGTTGGATCAACGAAGAGGTATACAACAAGAAATACTTCTCGAAGTTTTATTAACTTTGATATTACTCTGTTATTCTGAAACGGAAACTTTTTGTATCGTTATATTTAAAAGTAAAGCAATTAAAGAAATTAAAACTCAAAATGGAATGTACTTAATATTGCATTACTGTTTCTGCACAGTGAAAACGAATAATCTCGGTTTGCTCAGCGATGTTAAAAAAATCTTATTAATCATGGTATGTGCGTATTTGCTGATGAGGAACGATGCATGTCAGCGAAAAATAATTACTCGTCGTGGAGCTTTTAATTATACCGTATATATATTTAATTGCATTCGAGATTTATTTTGTTCCCTTTATTTGGATCATTTATTTTCGTTCTTTTTATTTGCAAAATAATATTTTCACCATTTTATTAGTGGTTTAATAAAATTATTATACATATTCTACGCTTTTTTGGTACAAATGAAGAGACAAATAACGTGAGAAACAGATTTTTTTTTTCATTACAAGCATGTAATATACTTTTACTTCCTTTTTTTTTACGATTGGACAATTTTACTCAGAGACAACACACGTTGCGAGCGCAAGTTGTATATAAAGATACTTTCCGCGTTGAATTGTGAGTTTCCTGATTCGCTAGAGTTACTTCGAAGTTTCTCAGCTAATGACAAAATAAATTTGTTGCGAGAAACTAAGTATGCGAGGTAAATGCATGATGCCGAGAAGTTATACAAAGCTTAATCTCTCTTCGAAAAAGTTTAAACAATCTGATCTATTTCATGCGTTTGTTACAAAATTTTCTTAACGGTGATGAATTATTTAACCTGCATAAAAAAAGAAAGAAAATTAAGTATCACCATGTGAGTAAAATTTGTCAACGGATTTTTATAATTTCTTCGTTGGTTCACTGTGCTGTGAAAATTATAAAAAGAATTAAATTCCATAGGAGCTAGTCAATCTTTAAAGAAAATTTTTCTCTGTCACCTCTTCTCTCTCTTGAAGAAGAAGAAGTGAACGCCAAAGTATGTTTTTTTCACAAAAAACTGATGTCCTGAAAGTGACACGCAGATTGCTGTAAAGGAGAGCGTTTCAATAGAATGTAGGAATGAATAAAACAGGTTGCGACGCACGGAATGCGAGTCGCGTTTGGACGTGGGTGAAAGACGTGAATCACTTTGGAAATCTGAGTCATATAAAGCAAATGTTCGAGAAAATGTCAGTTGTTTACCGTTCAATTAGTATAAACTTCATTGTATCATATGTTGTGTTCGCGATAAAACGTTAGTTTCTTCTCGTGATATCTTTATTCTCATTCGTTTTAATTGATGAATATTTATAATTAAACTTTTGTAGATTCGTTTCTAAAAATAATTTAAAAAAACGTTTAACTCAATCGTGTCAAAGAATATTTTATAATTGCGAGGAAGAGTATTATTTTTTTTTGTTCTATTTACTATTTGCTTGCATTAAAAGCATGATACA
The DNA here is from genome assembly GCA_011636635.1 of Tetramorium simillimum. Taxonomy (NCBI): domain Eukaryota; kingdom Metazoa; phylum Arthropoda; class Insecta; order Hymenoptera; family Formicidae; genus Tetramorium; species Tetramorium simillimum. The sequence goes on along the minus strand of VBVQ01000446.1, from coordinate 16,555 downwards.
AAAACTACAGAGATCCGTCATTAAAACTTGTATAAGTGAGTAACACCGCGGAAGTTCTCTCGTAGATTTTACAAATTTTCCGTTGTTCCTATCTTCTTACAACATAGTAGACTGTAATGGATCTTTGTTGTGTATGTAGACTTTGCAGCATGTGTAAACGCTTTTTGATATCGAAAAGGTTAAGCCGCGTTTTGTGGTGGATTACTGGCTAAGAGCCAAAGTATACTTGAGAGCAACGCAAAGCAGCAGCAGTCCCGATTTTCTTGAGGCTTTGCTTCATTTTTACGAAGCTGGGCTCTTTGACAGCGAAAGTACTGGAACAGCGCCTTTGCTCGATTTCCCGTTGAAGCCTCAGGATTCGTTTTATCTGTGATATGCGCTTCAAAATATTCCGTCATTAAATCGCGGAACTGAACCTCGACCGAAATACCAAGGAGGCAACTTAAATCGCCTTTTCATGAACGCGACGGAAAAATACATAGTAGCACGCTGACAAGCTCGACAGATTATTTATAAAATACAACGAGACCGGAGAAGTCTAATCTTGCGCGGAATTATTTAACTGAATAACTTTACGTTTCTGTAGATCTTTTTAATCTTTTTAAAAAAACATCTGTATATATAAAGTATAAAAAAAAGAAACCATCCACGTTATTTAATTCAACTGAAAGTAGCTTTAGGAGTATTTTTCTTCAATTTAAGAGAATAATGTTTTAATGTTTAAAAGTCATTTGACAAATTTCAAAATATTGGAAATATTTCCTTTAAAATGACAAAAATATTCAATTTAGACATTCAAGAGATCAAATCTCTGACAGTGATTTTTTTTAAATCTCTTATAAGGATTGCTCCATTCAGTAAGGTCAGATAAGAAATTCTAAAGAGAGATAGTTCAAAATAACAATGCCAAAATTCCTTTCGTCCTTTTTAAAAAGATATCTTTGATTTTTTAGAATTTTTTATCACATTACATTGTTAGAGAGAATATAATCATACATTCTTTTGTAAATGTAGATGCAATTACATTTTGTTGTTATATCATAAAGCATGCTTCATAGCATCTCTAAAATTTAAATAAAGATAGTAGCTTAAAGGATTTTTTTTTTTCGAGCATTCGGCATGCAAAAGTCGACGCTGCGTCGCGACGCAGGCTGAATTTAATCACATGCGAGACAACGGATGACATCGGCGTATATCGGCGCCACGACGCTGAGAGGATTGGCCTTAATAGCAAGATGCTTATGCGCTTAACACGTCTATTGAAGTCGTGCTCGTGAATAACTTCACTACCGACGTGAGCGATTATTGATTGAAAATTTATGCACGAATTTTTCAGGAAATATCAAATCTATCATATCGTGCCTGTTACATTGATCGCTGTCGTTTTCTCGTAGAACAATTCGAGATTTATGTTGAAAATTTCTATTGAAAACTTAGAAATAGAAATGTTTTGAAGAATGCGTGTTCAGAAACTTTTCTTTTTTTTTTTCAATTGAGTAGGAAATTAAATGCAATATACATGTATGAAGTATAACATAATGATTATCTTGTTAGATGTTATCAAGTTATCCAGCACGGGGTGACAATGTTTTGTACCCTAGAATATTCCAGTAGTAGCTTCTGTAGTAGTCAACTTCTTTTTTTCTCTGGTAATTTGTCTTCAGGGTAGTTTAAGTTGTAGCGGATACGAAGTTCATTTTCTCTCGGTATGGATCTACGCGTAAAAAAGTGCGGGGTACGACGATAATTTGTGCTTCCTGGGAAAATATATTGGGTCCTTTTGCCGGCAGTACGCTAGCGTACGGGAAATAAAGTGAGGACGCGTACTGAAAGGCAACTTCATGCATTTAAATGCGCTCCGAGGGTTTAGAGCGCCCTGAAAATTAGTGGTTAAATTGAAGGTCGTTAGAGTTTTACTCTAGCAAAAGCGTGAAGATTAAATGGAAGCATATTATCCGCCTCTGTGAGGGCTCAACTCATATTGCCAGTTGCGCAGAATACTAACTTTCTTATTTATTAGATAAAATTACTTCAAAAATTACATATATTCGCAAAATAATTTATGCAAAACTACTACATCATTTATTTTTAATGTAATAAAACGTAACTTTTTTATTTATATTTATCGAGTAAAAAAAGAGTTTTATACGTGCACGAGAGTATATTTACTTTATAAATATTTTATAAAACATTCTAACATTTTAATTCATTTTCCACAAGGTAGAAAATCTAAATTTTCAGAAATTTAAATTATTAACCATATAACGAAATAGATACATTTACATAAAATAAAATGTATATTTCTTTCTTTCTGCAATGTAAGAGAGAAACATTTATTTCAAATTGTTCTGTGCAAAATTTCCGTTCGCTTTTTGTCGTTTAAAAAAAACTTATTGATTTAAAATTAAATTCCGGGATATCTCGCATCGTGCTATTTCGAGATACGAAAAAACTGTTTCTAATAGATCGCTATTAAACCCAATAAATAACAGTGGATTATCGTATGGCTGATGCGTCGCTAACCAAAATTTCATTTTGACGGCGGCTTATGTGATATATACAATATCAACCTGTGCGCGCGCGTCAGTTCGCGTTTGTAATTAAATTTCGCACGTGTACCATCTTCTCTGTTGTTGTTGTAACCGCGCGGATGCGTGCGACGTGGCAGTAGTTCTCTCATTCGGGACACCAAATGAACTCGTTAGACAGTAAAGACGTGTGTGTGTGTGTGTACAGTACGATATATCAGCACGTGTGCGCTGATAAATTGCACCCGCGTTCGGGAAGTGTTGTCGAAATTTCATATGCGGCAAAAACTGCTGTCGTATCGGTAGCCGAAACCGGTGGTGTCGCATTAAGGCCGCCGCCGATGTACGTAACGGAGTGCAATTAGTGGACAAGTATGGCGCGAATTGTTGCTTTTATCGCACTCCAACACAGCGCGTTTGTTGAAAACGTTCGTTTGAATTTCCGTTCACTTAGCGAATTTAGGCAGAGTAAATTATTCATAACAGTCGCTTGCCGGCATTTACCGGAGTTGTTCAATTATCACGATGCAGATTAGAAAATGGATGATTCTCAATTGCACAGTTGCGCAGTAAGTTATTCTTACTCAACCTCGTATTCATACGTAAGTCGAGATTTACATATATGCAGAATAGTTAAAGTATTTTATGTTATATTAAATAAAAGTTTTTTTAATATTACATACACGCATATACACATATACATATAGGTATATAATAAAATTTATCTACTAAATATTTTATACCTTTAGATGTATCTATATATTTTTTAATGTTGGAAAAACTAGATATTTGTTATTGCAATAGATGACATTTCTCTATATGATAAGTTTAAAATATTTACAGACACGTACATCAAAAGTATGTTTAGAAGGTATGAAATCTTTATGAAACCATTTATCATCCCCGACATATTCGTGTCTCGTAGATTTTCGAGAAAAATATTGCATCGTCAGCATAACACGGGATAAAAAGTGCACCTGCGTCTTCGCATGCAGACGCATGACGCATAAGATAATGCTTGGTAAAAACGGGACTAGCCATAGAACGGCTAGTAAATTCCGAGTATATATGTGTATATACATTTACATGTATATACATACTGAAATAATGGTATTCATCATATTACATCTCGGGAGACATGGTAACTATTTTTTACATTTTTCAAATCCGTCGAGTTTATTTTCGCGTAGCTTGGACGTTGTCAAAGATTTTCTTTTTCGATGACTCATGTCTGAGAAGAGAGATAGCCGTGAACGTGATACTGCGAAATCATATTTTACGTGAAACGTGACCGGCTGATGTTCGAACGATACAGTTATTTAACCACCAGTAGTTTCTCTAAAGTTCTTCACAGAGCGTAAATTTCTCACGAGGGGAGAAATTTTCGAACGTGTGTTACGCGTTATAAATCATTGCCAGATATATTGTTAAAAATGTGCATATTTGAATGAATATTATCTGAAGGAAAATTAAATAATACTAATTTAATATTAAATAAAATAATATCTAATTTTCTTAAGTATTCTTTAAATAAATTTTATTATTTGTTGAAAACAACATTTGTTATACATATATAGGAAAGTTAGTATATAGCCTATATAGTTGCAACGTTAGTTTGTAATGAAAAGAATTTTTCCAATTTTTTAAAATAAAATGTTAGAGCGAGATTACATTTATTCGAAATATTTGATACATATAATGCATGCAATTCGTTTATATTCTATAGTAGTTCCATGAATTTTTCAAGGCGACGATTGTGCTACGAATATCCTTCATTGCATAAAATACTCGACTACATCCATGTTAGATTTCGGAAGAATTTGCATGGATTTTTAATTTTCCCAAGGTAAAGAACGGCACGTTTAAATTCAGCTCGCGTTTATACTACTGCCGCTACTGTTCGCGATAAAATTCTCGTATATTAGAAAATTTAGCTTTATATAAACGCAATTGTTACAAGGTGATCGTATTTTATAATTATATTATGATTTAATGTGAGAGATGTGTGTGAATTTTTAAGATCTCTGTATAAAATCTACTTTATTATATTATTTTTGTCTTTTTATAATATGTGTGGAATTTTGTTTTGATTGGATAATTGATGATGTCGAAAAATCTGCGTTAAATGTAAGATTTCATCACATAAGTAAATTTGAAGGAAAATTTAATATATCTCTTTGTAAGCTAATATACCCTTTAAAATTATCTCAGAGTAATCACTTTATTATATATATCTTATAAAAACGCTTATAAAAACCTATTTAAAGATTAATATTTAGAGAAATTTACTTAATAAGTATTCAAATTATTAAATATCATATACATATTTGATTATGTTGATTGCATTATTGGATAAAATAACCTTCCTAGATATAATCGTGCGCGATATAAGTGGGCAGCTAGTAAATTCAAACTTGCTCCGTATAACATAATTTTGATGGTAAACAATTGGTCGTGTTTGGAGAAACAATGCAAATATTGTTCTGGGATCCGTCCGAGAAATCGCGTATATTTTTCTGTCGTGCAGTAGCTCTCTAACGAGAGAGTCCACGACCGATAATTGGCAAACTTCACCAGTAAAAGGTAGAAAATTGTAGCGATAAAAATTGCGCATTGCAACACGCCCAGTGGATTATGTCTGCCGGGCGTGTATGCATGAATGGTACACAGTGCATCATCGACAATGCACCGACGACGGTGGAATGCAACTGCACAGATCGCTGCGGAATGCGGTTGTTCGGGGTGGCGGTACTCTGCATGGGAATACAAAGATCGAACCGCAACAATATTTCGCGCATTGTGAAGTTCTGTGTTAGTAAATTTTTTTTTTTCTTTGAAGTGGACAAACTTTGCCGCATGCGAGATACATCGGATTAGTATAAAAATATATCCACGCTGTTTCATCGATTTACAGCGTCCTGGTTTCGTATTTCTTCACATATTATAAAGGTATAAAAACTGTGTCGTTATTACTAAAGAATTCTTAATCCTTGATAAATTGTGGAACTGATATTTAATGTATAGGTATCTGTTGCAATATCTCTACGAATAACGGAGTGTACAAACTCGTCTGAATGATTTATGTTTGTTATCGATGCAAACGTTTTCTCATCCTGGAGCTAGATCTAGATAATTTACTTGCACACAATCGCGCACGACTGCCAGCGCCGGCGGTTGGCCATAATTTTAGGAAAGTTCGATCATACTGCGATCGGCCGACTTCTGATCCGCGATTAAATTACACTGCTTGTGAACTGGTACTCATATATTTTATCGCAACCTAGATGCTTTTTTCTCGTCGTGCTAAAGTTTTGCACTTAACGCGGCGAAATTTCGCTAAACTTTTTATGTGAATTAGACATTGCTACTTTTTCGGTTTCCTGAACGATCGTGGTGTTCCGAATATGTCAAACGATATCGTTGAAACGTGAATTTCTCGGGCTTATTCTGCGAAATAGGCAACAATTTATGTCTAGAGATTTTTTTTCAAATATATTCTTTGCGGTAAACTGCTTTTTGATGATCATTTTTTCTAGCAACGTAATTTTGTCATTCAGAGTCATTATTATATTAGTCTCAATATTATATTGAAAAGATAAATAAATAAAGATTTAATATTTATATTAATTTCTTTTCCTATATAAGTTTATAATTTTTCACACAAAATCACTTTTCCCGTATAAAAAAAGAATTGTCTTCATAAGAATTATATTTTATTTAAAATATCAATATTTAAAATACTCATATATCTAAATATTTATATGTGACAAATATAAAAAAAGAGAAATAATGAATTTTATAGAAAGTGAAATATAACACTTTATCGAGATAAAATTTGTTTTGAAATAATTTCTACTAACCAGAATTAATGAATTAATATATCTAGTTTTGTTTTGATAATGGAGAAACCTAACGACATAACAAATCTCAATTCCAAAAGTTAATGGCATTATTCAAACTTTGAATAATTGAATTAAAACTCGTATAGCAGCGCACGTGTTCAAAAGCTTGTATAAATATTTTTAACGATCGAGATTTGTTATATTTTATCGTTAACGCGGGAGTCATTTTTTCTTCATTAGATCGACTGGATCGAGTTTTCGCTTTGAAACCTGTAATAAGTGTGGCAAATAGAAGAATTTTCACGATGGAACGTTAGTAACGCTGCAAGTAACGCTGTCGTTAATTTCATCATAATCGTGAATCGTCGTGCTTATTGCGATAACCTGATCGTCAGATTAAAATTAAAACCAAATAAGACGCATCTACCGGTCTGATTCACAACGAGAGATAGATCGCAAATTGCTGCGTGTCCTTGGCAGGTGTACGCCCGTGAACTTTCGTCGCAGTGAAATGCCTCTCCGGGAGTCATCAGGGCATTAAATTGTAAATTGATGAAAGTCGATCGGTTTAGCCAATGTATATGCGAATAATTGACTCGTTAAAAGTAATTAACGCGTCGTCTTCGTCATCGCGAATGTCGGTCGAGCTTATCCGTCTGTAATTTATAGGAATAATAAACGATTTTAAGTGTTCTATTTCAATGCAATTTGTATCAAGAAGATTGTTAGCTAATTAGTGATTCATTTTTGTTCACGGCTGTCGTTAAACGCCATTGTAATGCGGTAAGCTGAATCTAAATAGTTGAAGCACGAATTCTAATTTAAATATTCATATATATGAGATGATTTAATTTCTGACTATGATTTTTTTATTACTCGCTGATATAGTCAGATTTTATTCAATAATAATTAAAAATAAATGCACAATTATGCTGTGAAAAATTTAATCGCATTAATTATATTGATAAATTGCAATTTGTCTAATATTTTCATATACAAGAACAAATATTTTTAATAATAATAATTATATTCATACATACAGGAATAATTATCCTTTTGTTTTGTTACATAAAGAACATCGCTATGAGATGCGAGGAAAAGCATAAATATTTATATATGTAATAAAAAAACAAAATTATACAAACAAAAAATGTTTAGCAAAAAATCCGTTCTACTACAAATTTTCTTTCTTGATGTGTATTTACGTTACATAGTTCATTATGAAGATTCAACGAATTATGTCACGTATTCTTTGTAGTATGTGGAACACAAGATGTAAACCTAGTAGAGTGTCAGATTTATGACTAAAATAAATCGGTTTGCTCTTGCCGTTTCGGTCTTCTTTGGAAAGATTTACTGCGCTTGAATTTTCGCATGGCCATTCTCTTCGATACTGTACAAACTCGATCATGTAGTTCAAAAATTTTCCGATGTTATAATCCAATGTCATAAATTCGATATACTTTTAACAAAATGTAGTAATCAATGTATGGATTGTGATTATAATTATTTCAATAAGAATTTCTTGATAATTATAATTTGAGAAATAGCCAAGAAGAAAAAAGATAGAAAATTTTCGGATTTCAGTGAAAAAGTATATTTGTTAAACTCTGCAAAAAATAAGATATATATTTTATCCACCTCGTGCTAATAAAGTTGTGAGATTTTAAAGCGCTGAAATAAAATTGCAGCTGCGACCAAACTCTCATTCTGGACCGCAATTATGGTTATTTATCAGCCTGTCGTGCCGATTCATCAGTGGTCGCAGTAAATGCAGGTTCTTTATGAAATTACCATAATAAGGTCACAATAATTTGAACGATTTAATCAAATACAACATCAAGTTGCAATAAACAAGATTGTATTTTGTTATTAACAATAAAGTATGTAGATAGCTTTGTATAATTAATTTAGAATTTTAGAAAGAAAAAGAATTTTATTTAATTTTTATAATTTTAAAATTTAATATTTAAATATAGTTGCTGAGTTGGCTGCATAAATGATATAGAAAAGCTATCTCATGCTGTGATATTTGATATTGTTAAACCCTAGGATCCACTAACATTCTCATCCGTAGTTTTCGTTGAGCGTATACTTCTTAAGAATTCAAATAAATGCTTGTTAAGAAGCTATAATGTCGCATAAGCTGTTTTCTTGAGTAGAAATAAGAATTCCGATGCTAGAGAAATCGTACACAGTTAGAATTTTGATTCGGCATGATAGCTCGTGACTCAACAGGATGGCATGGAAACGAAATACGTCATTCTTAGTCGCAAACGGCGGGGGGTTGCTACTTGATCCTAAGATATGTCTTTCTTTTTTGTGCTTGTTGAACAGACAAAATTTTTTTAGGCATGTTGTGAATTCTTAAAAAGTTTTACATTATCTTGTGGAATGTAATACAGTAAAATTTTATTTTATCAATAGAGATTGTTGTATACATTTTTATTAATTTCAAATATTATTTCTTATGCTTATTTCGTCTTAAAATAAATGTAAAATGAAAGAGATATACAAAATTAATTGTTGATTTTTAAGATATTTTTTTTGGTTTTTATGGGTAGGAAGAAATTGAGATTGTAAAAATATAGGGAGGCAGAACAGTTTAAAAACTATTTTGAGTAGATGTGCATTACAGTTGCGGAATTATGACAGTATATAGGTAGTATTAGAGCACATTACTGTATTTGTGCTCTTAGGCAAAGAATTAGATTTATACTAAAGCATTATAATTATCTCATCTTTTGCGGATGTATCTATGTGGATATATGCGAATATATTTTTACAGGTGTGTTTAATTATTCATAACGAATTGGATATTATTAAGTTATAATAAATATGGAAAATAATAAATAAATATGGAAATATATTACATCAAATTATATTAATACGTTTTAAATATTAATAATATTTAAATGCTTGTGTTTTCATGCAAAGGCACGTATGATTTTAAACGGATTAAAGAATATAGAATATAAAATTTAGCTATAGCCGAATTTTAATTTTCGAAATATTACCAATAATTGTAATTATAAAAGAATTTAATGCTTAAGTAAATTTTCACTAAAAGAGAGATCGAGAGACACGATGACAAAATTACAGACACGACAGATTTAAAAAAATCGACGTATATGTAATATTTGATAATTTACAAGAGATATAACTTTGATAAAATATACAATAATTGTAATAATAAGTTTACACGTTGTTCACATTGCTCATGTGCTTCGAAGCTTCACATGTATGTTTATTCAATTACATTGACTTCTGGACTAACATCCTGTATTCTTGGTCATATCTGATAAATGAGAATAACAAACAGCGTAGAAAAAGAAAGAGTTTTCGTGTAGAAAACAAGAAAAATATCCGGAAGCCGCATCGCGAATAAAGGTGCAGAAACGATTGGCCTGAAGGGTGGTGTTTGCGTGCTCGCATAGATAACGCGGAGTATATTCAAACGCATTCTCGCACTCCGCATTCGTTCGATCAGGAAGTAGAAGCCGAAGAGAGGACGACGGGTTGTGGTGGTTGGCTACGTTCATTGCTGCACGCGATTCTGCACCTAGCCGCCGCTTGCATTCTCGCCTGCAGCATATAAGGCGAAACGTATTATCCATTGTAATCGCGTTTCGCGAGTTTCCACCCTCGAATCCGACGATGGGCGTCGGGGATAGGACGAACTGTCGAGGGAAGCGGCGATTTATTTAGAGCAGATAAGAGGAGGGTCTGATTCCGCGCTATTCCGCATGGCAGATTTACCGCTCTCAACATCTTACACGTGTAATAGTGCTGAGCATGCAAGCGCATATTTGTAGCAACTATGGTTCGCTAAGCTGCTTTATTAAGTTTCTGATTTATTCACTCTCATAATTAATGTTGTAATCGTACGAATATTTTCTCAAATATTCGTATACTTAAACAAATCGTATAATTATATGATCGCGTTTTTATTAAAAAATTTACAATATTGATATTAACAATACATCTGGCATTTTATTCATAATTTTATCTGTGATACGTCATTAATACTCTTATGGATTTTTTGTAATCGATCAATCAAAATTTTTATAAGAATTTGCGAAAATCGAAGAAGTTTAGCTAAAAAATAATAGATAAGTCATAATCTGTAAAACTTAATTTAGAGATAATCTTATAATTAAAGTGGCTTTTACAAATTAATCATAATTATCTCATTTTTATGTTAAACTTGTTAATTATTCTTATCTTAAATTTTATTAATGACTACATTAAAAAATTAGACATGATATATTCAAACGCACGAACTTCCGTCTTTGAAGATCTCTTTTCTTGTGTTTAATTCGAGATCGCCATCATCAATGTATCGCGTATGCATCGTTGTCGCGGCTGAGAATAACATCGAAACGATAATCAGTCGATATAATCACGAAATGTTACTCATCGTGCTGATGTAACTGCCGATGTCAAGGCAACGTTCAATGTGATCGAAGGACTCGTCTATGCTAATATAATAAACGAATTGTTCATGTAACGTTACGTGATGCTGTGCAATCGAGAATCATTGATCGATCAATGCATATCCAATTACGGAGCTTAATTATGTAAAAGAATTTCGCAGTAATGGAGTCAAAAAAAAAAAGAGAATCACATTGATCTGTATTTTCATTACAAATTTCTGTGATTTTGTTCTGCAAAGATCCTGCAAAATATCGAATTTTGGCAGAATTAAATTATACACATCACAAATATATCTTCTTTTTAAATATCAAAATATGAAATTACGTATAGCATATAAGTCAATTTATCTAAAATTTGATACCGCATGAGGACTCTTTAGAACCAAACGACATAGATTTGTTCTCTTAACAGCAGGGATTGAATCTTGTTTAAGCCGCGATCTGTCAAACGCTGGGATACATTACGGGTACCATTTCGACAGAATCTGTCATAAATCTCGTTAAGCTCATCATCCTTTGCCATGTGAACGCGCATTTGGGCGCGTAATGAACGATTACGCTCACTCGAGTTTTAATCGCGCAGATCGATGGAGTTTTTGCTTTAGTGCAAAGCATTCGGCAATTTCAACCTGTCGAGCTAATTTTCGTTATAACGTTTAATGTAGCTCTGACACGAACAAGCGTGTGCTGCATTCCAATTTTGCCACTGCTTCATTAGCTTTTCGTTAATGCATTATCCATATATTCGAACACATCACCGATTCTATTACCCCCATTATTATTAATTCCAATTCAGTTCTTTTATTGCGTAATTATTAGTGTCATATGTATATAATCTTTAATCTGTTTAAATTATTACGTTAAAATAAACAATATAAAGTCCTTTTGTCGTTTATGGCGCACGACGAAGAACTGATTTCTCAGAAAATAAGGAAAGATATATTTTCCTTCCATTTCGCCGTCCCACGTTATTCTTTGACATTTCACAAACTCATAAGCGGGAAATATTCACGGTGATTGAAGCTGAGCGATTTATCATGTACAGTTTGTTAACTTTATTCGTTTATTCACTTACGAAACTTCGTATCCGAAGTTATCGTCCAATCCGAGTCTTGATTACGTCAATCTGCGCGTTGCCATGCCCGGGTTTCTCACGCAACTCCGACCGGACTTCTCGCCGAAATATTTGCGAGAATCACAAGGTCGAATCGGGAGATCTAAATTAGGCAAGAAGCACGGAATCTAGGTCAGAACTCCCTTTATTCGGCCTCTTTCTTGACTCTTCTCTCACGGTCGAGTCTTCTCGCCCATCTCCTCCCTGTTCTCATTTCTTTTTCCTTCCATTTCGAACCATCTACAATGGCTCTTCCGAACCCTTCTGTCGAAGACCCATTACAATGCATAACGATGCGTCGCCAGCTACCGAAGAATGCCGGCAATGCTCGATTCGATGTATCCTCTGGTCATTTCACGGAAAAGACTTCTGAGCAAGATACAGCGATAGAATGGACCAAACACGGTCAGTCTGAATGGGTACGGAAAGAAGAATGAAAAACTAAACGACGTCACACAAGGGTTGCTATATTGTCGGCACTTCAGAATCGATTCTCACTTAGAAGTTCCAGAATAGTCGAGAAAACATTTTCAGCTCAAATTCTAGCAAGACAGACTACATCTTCAATTTAGCATGAAAAAATTGACAATTGCTTTTAGAATTGTTTGTGCAAAAATATTTCTGTATAATTAGCTTTATTCATATATTTTGCTCAGTAAAGTATGATTCAGATTAAGGCACACGAAGTATATATTTTAACTTCAGGATTCTGTAAACTCCATTTATTATTTTTTACGCAGGTCTTGTCATTTTTCTTTTTTTAAATATCGAGTGAGCTCGTCTTAAACTCATTTCGACATAAATTTCAATATACTAGAGTGACAGAAAGAGTGATGGGAAGAAAAAAAAGAGAGATCGTATTAAATATTTAAGCCGTAAGAAGTACCTGTGTGCAAACGGGGAACGCTTATTCTTTGTAATAATTTTCTTATCAATCATAGTTTTTGACGCTCGCGATATCGACACCTGTGCTCATACGCGTGAGTAACTTTGCACGCGCTTCACGCACTTTCTGGTCACGTGTCTTAATTTAAATCAATCGGAACGCTCACGGAATTTGCTACGAAACTTCGAGAGAAACGATTTATCATGCCAATCGACTCTTGCATCTATTTTTTTATTTAACTATTATAAAGACTTCAAATTTGCATTTCTGATTAGTCATTTGGTTAACCATTAATCCTGAATGTAAACTGTTAGTCGTATGCATAATTCTTTACTCTGATATGTTCTCTGTTAATAATACACAGTAATTTTATTTGTATGTTTAATTCTTATCTTTGGACTGTATGAAGTAATAATCAAAATTTGAAAGATTAACAAAATTGCGATTCAATTTACAGTACTAAACGATTCAATATGAGTAAATGAACGAGTTTTATCTATATTACCCGACAACGATCTTCTGAACTTTGGTTCGGTAGTATTCAAACCGCGATGCGGTTTTTGGTAAAGTCTCGCGGTTAGGATGGTATCGGTGCACCGCCACATTTGTATTGCTCCGGGCGAAGTTTCGAATATAACATTTATCCGTGATCGGAGAAGGTTCAAGCTCGATGTGAGTCAGATGTTTACGCGGAAAGTTCTCATTTTTAGATCGGCGAACTCGAGATCTGAACATGCGTTAGTACATATTTTGTTCCACTGATCGTTTCATCAAGCAAATAATTGACGCATGAAGTTTCAAAACGTTTTATGCTAATGAAGAGACTAAAGTGCATTAAGCGTTATGTAATTGTGTTGCACGTCAATAAAACCGCAAGTAGCGATCTTAATGGCATATTAAATTACAGTTAATGTTATATTTATAATATTATTAAAATTTTAATAATTTGAAAAGGATAATTTTGGAAAAATTGCAAGTATCTAATTTCTACCTTACAAAAATCTTATCTTTTAAGCTAAAGAAAGCTTAAAACGTATTAAAAAAAAAAACGTAGAACGCTGCAACCGCAGAACGTCAGTACGGTAAAAACGGTGGACGACCAAGAATAGATTCGATCGTGCGCGAATTTGCACTGCTCTGATTTCAGACGAATCTTTCAATCCTGCTTCGTCACCTGGTCAATGAAAGCGCTTTATTATTCACTTGCAGGAGTACGGCATCGCTAAAAATAAATAGCGCTATGCAATTCGACCGACCGATCAGCGTTGCATACCACCCCGCTTCTAGAATTAATCCTTTACTATCTGCTATTTGGAGCAGTGCTGGGATTTCTTGCGCCTCGGTGCTGAGATTTGCGGTAGGATTAAACCTTATGTGTCTGACAACTATTAATTTTCATCAAAGCGATTTCACCCATACATCCGACAGAACTGTTTTTACACGGACCCTTTGGAAATACAATGACAATGTATTTTTGCTTCGTTTCAGGGCTGCTCGTAAATAAAAGACAATCATATTGTATTTTTAAAGCGTTTTCTTTGTGCATCGTCACGGACGGAAGAAATTTTCTCTCTAACAAAATCACGAAATAAAATTTTTCTTGTGAAATCCTTGGGGACAGACATTTCTGTGAAAAGTAACGTTTTTATGTCTAGATTGTTGTATAATAGTACAAGTTAATGTAGCTGCAGAGTTTTCAAAAGATTTTTGTAAATAAATTAAATTTAACAGAAACGAGAGGACTTTTTCTCTCTTTGAAAGGAGAGATAGAGAACTGGTGAATGATATATAAAACTCAATACTCTGAACTTACGATTTTTCGTGTGGCGTTTTACAGCGACTCGAATGGCTTAACGGCTGACTGACGCACTTGGTTACACCATGAACGATGCACTGCGTTTCCGTTGGGCTCGCTCTATTGCCTCGTTGCATCCGAATTCAGTGGCGTTTAAGCCTCGCGAATTCAATTTCGGTTTACTTTCGTGAACAAAGAGTCCGTTGCGAGGTCCTCCGATCGAGAGTAAATCACGCGTTGCGCCGAGACTGCAGCGTGCGGGATTCGCTGGAGGGGATGCACTGGTCGAAGGACAGCATGCTTTTGCTTTCGAGCGAGTTCTGTTTGTCCCAACGAACGGACACACACGTAGAAATTCTCGACAAAGTCGACAATTTGACTAACTAGGGATTCATACGCGATTGATCGATTTAAGAGCGCATTGATACTCCATGAATTTCATCTCGTTTCGTTTCTGCATATTCATTTCCGTATACTTAATGTAGTCTGGAGGTATTTTCCCATTAAGATTAACTCTTAAAGTCTTTGCTCTTTAATTATTTTTCCCGAAACATGTTGAAACAGTGATAACCATGAAATTGTCAATTGATTGATCTTTTTTGAACAATCCAACATGTGCATATTGAGAAGAAGGCACGTGCGTATACACAATTTCATTAATTTCGCTAATTCACACACCGAGTTCTTCAGAATTCTTCATTCTGATCTAATATTTTTCAGCGCATTGATAATTCTTTCTTTTAAATTCACTAGAATCTTTATACACTCCTGATTCTTTGGCGAATGGCTTTTTTTCCAAGCGTCGCAAATAACAGAGGTTGTTACGATCGATCTTTTAGACAATCGAACCGACGCATTAAACACAACATATACAATTTCGCAGTTATTGCGCGATACCTTTAAGAATCGGTCATCCTGAGAGAGTGTAATTGAACAATTCTCACGCACTGCTGTATCGTTTCGCGCGCGGCAACTTTCGAAGCGACGATGAATGAAAATCGACAACGGGTCGACCTTGTTTTCGGCCTCGATCGGGCAAAACGTGTCACGAGGAGCTCTCACGCTACGTTTATGCAAATTTTGTCAAAGCAAGGACGCGCGTGCACGGGGAGACAGCTCTTCGGTCAACGTGGAAACCGAATCGGTCGTTCAGGTGCGACAGGTGCGTCACGCGCAGGGGAGCTGCAAGAGCGGACGAGCTGTGTGTGGCGCATTCACACCTGACACGGTGCGACACGGCTCGCGGCTCGCGAGGAACTGGCGGGCCGCGCGCCAACGCAAACTTACTCGACCGCCCCTTTTCAACCGACGAGACCGAACGACCGACCGAACTGCCGTTGGAAAGCAGGTATACCATCCCTGTCCTCGTTTCACCCGCGCCGCCGCAGCCACTAGCTGCCATCCCCCTACCCTCGGCCGACCTCTCGACGTGCATCCCCATTTACCCCTGGACTTATCCCAGGTCCGGATCGACGCGGTCGGGATCCTGTCGAGTCCGACACCTGTCGGCCGCTTTATTTACATACGTATCAACACTTTTCTCTTCGTCCTGATCTCGCAAATACCTTTATTGCGCGCTTCGAGATGCAATACGAGGCGTAAAAGCTAACGTGAAAGCCCGTTGAGGAAACAACGAATCGAGAAATTTTGAAACAATGGTTTCCGAAAAGATATTGCAAATATCAAGTCTATTAATTTTAATGTCTTAGCAGAAAAACATTGTTACAACTTAAAGATAGATTCTAATAATTATTGATATATCATTTTAATATACATTATTTTTTTAAGTACTAATATATGTATATTAAAATTTTTAATTTACGTAAAGAGATTTAAAAAAAATGAAATAGGAATGTGAAGATTGTTTTTAATATCAATAAAATTAATGAAAGTTTGAGTAATATATTTTTGAAATTGTATTTTAATTTTAATGACTCTTAAGTTATGATTGATT
>VBVQ01000445.1:23571-58977 GCA_011636635.1 Tetramorium simillimum | reverse complement strand
CGCCCGCCCCTCCCCCTTCACTCCCGCCAGATTCGCGCCGGTCGTCGTTGGCGGCAGTGTGGTTTATCGCATTTGACTAACGGATTAGAGACGACTGGTCGGTCTCCCGTGTCTCGGAGTGCCGGCGCGTACGCTCCGCGCGACATACCGTCGCCTAATAACCGGCGATAACGATCGCGTTACGGTAATTACCGTCAACGCTAATCGCGTCAATCAGTCGCCAGTCGTCAGTCCCGCCGTCGCGGTGGTTTCGCGCCGAAAGTGGATCGCGCTCAATGGGAGGGAAACGCCGCGAGTGAGCCTGCTCCTGTTGCATCTTCTGGCGACCGACGGCGAGACTGTCCCATCGGCGATCGTTCATCGTGTCTCCTTGTTCAAGTGCGCGGCAAGTTCGCGTGTACGTGCAAGTCGCGTGGTTTTGTCGCGGTTAAGGACGGTGCCTTGGAGAAGTGGGCTTTAAAGGCTTGGCAACCGGCGACCCCGACGAGGAAATCCCACAGGCATCGGCGTTTGTTCCAGGTATACATCGCAATGTATATAAATAATTATATATATGGGTTATAAGTATTGTTATATAGTATTAATATACAATAGAAAATAAATTATATACACAATCCTATATGTAATACAACAGTATAAAAAGGAATTTGATTTATCCTTCAGCTCAAAACCGAAAGACTTTCGCCAGGGAATTGAAAATTTAAGACTAACAAGATGGTTAAGAAGTTGCAAATAATAATGAAAGGCGTATTTTGGAATAAAATTAAAATGCCGAGTGTTTTGTTTTATGTCATAAATTCTTTAAAGAATGGCATTACTTGTGGGACCGGCCAACATGTACAATATGTGTGTAATAAACACAGCATGTATTGAATCGCTGCCTTGATCGTGACGGTGACATTCAGGCACAATAGTCAAGGATACAGATAGAGTACAAGGAATATCGTGTCCTCGAATGAAAATTCGCGTGGATTTTTTTCCGTCGTGTTTCGGCGTTGACGGTCGGCGTGATGGTCGTTAAAAAACGGGCATAAGCAGAAAATTTTCTCTCTCTTTTTATCTTTTTAGGTTTCCGAAAGAGATTTTCTTGTAAAGGTTCTCCGACGTACCATAGTATTGTCCTGCAATTAATAATCTCGCTCTTAAGATTCGGCATTCGTCTTTAACCGATAATTCGAGTAATTCTGATACGGTTTCGCCAATCTATTCTACAGATTTGCGAAATTAAAGTTACGATTTGTGATACACCGAGTGTATGACCGAGGCCGACGAGAAATATTCATCCCACCGGAGTTTCCGGGAAACAACGACCCGGATCAACTTCAACGGCTTCGACGGGAAAGGAAGGCGCGATAAATGTTTCCATCCGCAGGAGAATCCATCCCGTTATCGCGTGTCGCAGTAATTAAAATAATTTACGACTGTTATAACGAATTATTCTAATCATTTTCTGTTATCGCGTTATTTTCTCTAAACTTTAACACCAGCCTAATACGAATATTATTAGATAGAATATTGTCTATCTGACTAATGTTTATTTCTACCAACGTAGATTAACTTTAATCTCGGTTTATCTTGTATCTTTTTCCAATTCTTAGAAAATTAGAGAAAGATAGAAAGTAAGTTGAACCAAGATTAAAGTTAATCTACATCGGTAGAAATAGACGTAAATGAATATACTAGACAAAATCGAGCATCGGTACATTAATTGGACACCCTGTATACACGACGACCAACGGACTATCGCGGACGAAATCGTATAACGACGACGAGTCTCGTTCCCGCCAATTGGGCCATTGTTCATCCTCGGTTCATCACTCGCAATCTAGATTTATTGCCTCTGCAAAACCGACGGAGATACGTGAGAATAATAACGAGTCTCGCTGTAATTTGTCGAAAATTTCACGTTATTGCCAATTTTCTATTTTTCCCTCGACGACAAGGCTAATTTCGACGCCGACGAATTCATTCTCCGTTGGAACAACCGGACGATCGAGACACCGATCATGCTGCGTGTCTTTCCGCTGAATTTTGCGAGAAATCGCTGAGAAACTATTCAAACGTTTTCTTTTTTTTTTTTCTAGAAGCCAACGTCGCGCTCGTGCCTGACATCGATTCGACGATAAATTCGAGAGATCGCATCTCGTCAGCATTCCCGGACTTGGCTCGTCGAGAACGAGCTGCTGTCGTATCTACGCAAAGTGTAATAAGCGTCAACCAGCAACCGTCGGGATGGATGAAGAATCTTCTCCCGGAACATCCGTCAGCAAGACACCGAACTTCGACATCGATTCGCCGATATCCAGCATCGCCAGCGATCTGTCGAAATCATCACTGGACTCCGGCAGCGCGAAAAAGCAACATCTTCCACGGTCAAGAGGTACGTGGCGAAAATATTAGGCGACGCGAAGGGATTGTCTGCGAGATAAAGTCTGAAAACATGATTATATGTAAGAAGAATGAAAAGATTATATGTGAGATTTTATTAAAAGATATATCGACTTTTCGATTTGTCCTTTCGAATCACCAAACAGTTACTCCACTCTCTTTTTAAAAGTCAGTAAATCAATTTTGTGGAACTTGATAGAGGCGACAATCTTTCGCGTCGATAGATTGTAATTTATGTCGAAATTATTATGTTAGGATATATGTAAAAATAAGGAAAATATATAAGCACATGATATATTAGGTTGCATATTAAATTAAGAATTATAGTGAAAGTTTGACTCAATAATCGCAAATGGATAATATTTTTCAACGATATATATGCATGATATATTAAGCATTAAAATATTAAGTTAATTATAATGAAAGTTCTCGAATCAATAATTGCAAATAGATAATATTTTTCGACAATATACATATGTTAACTCTGAGAGAAGACAACGACAAATTAACGTCTAATCATAATTAGCAATTCTAATAACGCCAGGAACATTGGTATAATCTACAATTCTAGTAGACTTTTTTTCTTAATGACGACCTGGGCGGGTACCGTGTCGGGTTAATCATGGGCAAAACGGATACTGATAGAGCGTAACGTGAGAGCCTTCCGAAAGGCGGGTTATTCGTTAGGGATTTCCCCGTCCTTCAACGATCTGTGAACGTCTGCCGCCGGTCTGAACCCCGCGACCGCGAGTTCGCAGCCTCAATTGTCAGTGTTTCTCATTCACGCACGACTTCAATACGATGATAATTTATATATTCCTTTGACACACATTTGCTTCATTAGTTTCGTTAAATTTATTTCCAATGTCTATTCCATTATTAGCAAATCATTGTTTATGTCATTTATTATATTTAAATATTTTATCCATTCGATTCGCACCTCATTTCGATTATGAAACACGTCGCATTTTGCGTAGGTATAACTTGACAAAACAATATCCATTTTTTTTCATATAGCTCTTTTAACCTTGTTATAATCTTTTGATAACCGCAACGCGTTAAGTCAATTAACGCGCGCGACGCGATCGTTGAGCACCCTCTCGCAACCGTGAGGCAAGTAGTAGCTCGTGCCGGGGTTACGGGGACCAGGTGCTCACCTGCTCCTTGTTGGGTGGCTGGTTAGGCTTGGCGCCCCCTTTTATTCATGCTCCCGGTAAGGCCCTGTGGAAGTTCGCGAACGAACGGCTGGGCACGGATGAAAAAGAGAGAGAGAGAGAGAGCAGGCATCCCTTTGGGGATACTTACGGTACTTAGGCGCGATTGGGATATCGGTATAGAATAGTCAGACAATCTGATAACTGTCGTACAGAAACGTGGTCAAAAGTAAACATTTTACAATACAATTTTAGATTTTATCCTTTAAAAATATATTAAAAATTTTTTTTTATTTGATATTTTTATTTTCAAAATGGCAGGAAAAAAATGGCTTATAAGTCATTTCTGAGAAACTCTTTTTATTCGCAATTACTGATGATATATTTTATTTATTAATATTTTTAGCGGAATCTAAAAAAATAATTCTAAATTTAAAAAATTGCAATCAATCGCTTACACTTTATATATTTTTAATTCATTCATCACAATGCTGTCATACTTATATATTGTCAATTTACATACTAGAATTTTTATATATTAAAGTTTTATTTACATGCTTGTTAGAAAGTTCTCAAATAATCTTATGATTTCTTCAAGTCATCGTGGCGGTAAACTTTTAATTTAACTTGTTTAATGAAGACGTTTAAATTAGTAAGTAAAAAGGATAGCGCTAATTATCCGCGAGAAAACATATACATGTCCGATGTAATTATACTACACGTTTAAATATACATCCTGCATGCATCGATACTGACCTACCCTCGTTAGACATCAACACATCGAGAGACCGTTAAGAATACAGCTGTCTCGTGCGAAAGACTAGGGTCCGTGTTTCCGACTCCCTTTAACACTACGTTTAGTTCTAAAGGTGACTGACCGATTCCGTATCTTATTTCTTTAATGTGACGATCGCGTTCGATGACCCAATGAGACGGAAGAACAGCTATCTACAAATACAATGTACAAGTTTACGACTCTATAAACGTTTATAATGTTTCGCCAGGCGTGACAAAAGAATAATAATTTAATTAATAACGCACGCGGTATTAGCTTATTATTTCTAATCATTTTTAAACGTGAGATGACCGCAATTTATCAGTTTTGTCTAGGACTTCTTATTATTTATTAATGTTACACTGAAAGAAAAATATAGTTACTTTTGGCTTCAACCACAATTTTATAATATTTCTGACGATAATTATGATTATCATAATGATATATACAGTTAAGTTAATTATATTTATTAGAAATATTATAAAATTATGGTTGAGGCTAAAAGTAACAATTTTTTCTCTCGGTATATTCTCAGAACGAAGAAAAGAAACTTAACCGCATGGAATTTCGCTTTCCGAAAGGCCTCTTTACTTCCCTAAAAGCGAGAAGTTCGAGGAATGTATGAATTCACTCGCTTATAATAATTTCATGATAACAATAGAGCAACAATAATGAATGTATGAACTTCTTATGGAACGCTATCTTATCTTTCTCCTTATTTGCATATGAAAGAGCTGTATGCCAGAATAATTCGGACGAGATAATCGATACGTGGCGGCGTTTTGCATTTTAAATAGGGGCTCAGTCGAAACAGATCCCACATTACGCGAGTTAGCAGTCGGATTAAGAGACCGGGGCGTTCGCAGCCGGCCACGATCTTTCGCGCACCTCGGTCGACGACGTTATCGTCGCTGTTGCAAACTGCCGCCGTGCAGCGGCATGGAAGTGTTACACCGCCACATGGCGCGTTCCGTTCTCGTTCGTTGCCTTGAAAGTCCGTTGTGCGAGGGGTACAACGACGTCGGGGCGAGCGGGGCACCCCTATACATACATGCCGGGCTCTAGGCATTGAGCGGCCATGTATTCCAGACGCGTGTACATACGCCCGGTAGCTAGGCACCGTGGACAGACACGGACGTACACAGGGATGAAGCGTGCTGCTCGCGTGCAGATTAGGTAATTACCTTGCGGACGCGCGTCTTCCACGACTGGCACGCTTTTTAGCCCGGAGGAATAATGCGATACGCCGCCGTCGGCTAAGCCGGCGATAATCGGGTCAGTCATCAGCGTGTACCTCGCGCGTTAGGGGGGAAAAAAACCTAATTACGCCTTTAATTAATGCAACGTACGTTGTCATCGCACATGCGGTCGTGGCTTTCAGAGATCACGCGGAACGCGTTTGTGATTCGCGCCTCTATAATTAGCATCAAGTTTGTAAGTGACATCGCGAGATATGTAAAATAAGTTAGCACGATGAAAATATGACCCGTGACAAGTCTACCGATGTGTTAGCTGTTATTTTCGGGGTAAGCTTGAAATTTTTTTTTTAACACAATAGAACCAATTAACGTAACGGTCTGTAGTTTGTTGCAACATCGTTCCAATTCAATTCCTCTGCATCGCTAATTCGTGTCAAAAGTCAAATCGAGTTCCCATATTCCGCAAAAGGTGCCTAACGCGGGGGACAGACTGAAAGAAACGCCGCGGTAACCGTCGGCGCAGATGAGCGAATTGAACGGCGCGAGAAACGCTTCTTTGACCAATGGCTTTCCTATCAAGATTTAATATTTAAATGCCCCGAAGTTTTATGCCGTGGTAAAGCCAAGGTGCGGCGAGGGGCAGAGGGGAGGGAAAGACCCGACCGTGGAAAGAGGGAGAAGAATGAAAGAGGTTTGGGTTCCTCGGGGTCCCCGGGGTCTCAAGCCATTAACATATCCTGTAGGGCCGGTAAGGCAGGTCTCGCAATATTTCGGAGAAGGCGAAGGTTGGCACTCTCGCAACCTTTAACGGTCGCGGGCCCGAATTGCAAATCGCCTCGGGCACGGATTCGGCGCAAATTCCGCGGATATCTGTTGAATCTGCGGAACGATTCGGGACGCGGCACGGAGATGCGGTCCGATATCGTAATTGCGAGGCGATAAACGTGTTAAACGTGAAAGCGAAGGAGTCCTGAGTCTTCAACCCTCGATACCCGGTCTTTTGCCTCGCCAACGTACGGCTCGCTTTAATCAGTCGATTAAAGCTGAGAGACCCGTGATCACGATTAGGCGCGCATAGTGATAGCGATTGGCGCGCGGGCACGTCCCCGGGGATGGTTGCCACCCGAGGATCCCGGGGCCTTCCCTCCTCGCGGTTGCGCCCGGGGAGAAGCACCTTGGCGGATCCGTTGGATGAAAAATTCGTTGAGCGCGTGCCGGCTGCACGCACGACTCGACTACCCCTCGTCTTACTTACCCTCGCGGCCTACCCTCGGCTAATGTCGAAAGACGGAAGAAGAAACGAGCGAGATGGAGAGTGGGGCGAGTTTAGTTATCGAACAGGCCGACCGACCGACCAAGCAGCCAACAACCCCCCCCCCGTTAGGCGCTCCTCTTGCCGCTTGTTTCCTTACCCCGGTCTCTTGTGTCTCGTCCTGATGTCTGGTCCCGATGCGTCTGGTCCCCATCCCGTCGCGCAACTCGTAACGGGGCACGGGGCATCAACTTTTATTCCCACCGACGACAGTCGCAGACTGTTATTCAACAGTCTATCCGCTTTTCTGTTCATTGCTCGTGTTCGAACGGGCGGCGATTAGTCACCGGCGGTAACCTGGGATCGATTCCCGATGCAAGATGCGGGAGAATGCGGGAGAACGGTCTTACGTGTCTAATCGTCGCGCTTCTAACGGCACGGATAAATCTATCGATTCGCTTCCGTACATCCGCAGCATGGGAATCTGACTATATTACACCGGTTTCCATGTCTGGCAATTTAAATAATGTGAATACGAGTGAATATAATTAACTCGTAGCTGGTTTTTATTCAGAGTAAAAGTTCTCTTTATACTTTTTATGTAACTTTTTTGCCCAATTGTTTAAGATTCACGTTTCTGACGTGAAGATTGCCGTCTCATTCGCGCAATTTTAATACGAACATTCACTTAAGTTTGTTAATTATTACCTTAATTGTATTAACGCGAAAACGTGATGATTTATCAAATCGTATCTCAATCTCCCGGTATTCAACGGTCTTATCACTTATCACCGCAAAAAAAAACCCGAAACGGTTGGCATGGGATTGGGGGGATCACCCTTCGGGACCCTCGGGAACCATACGCGGCGGGGTATGATGGGATATACAACAGTATGATTCATACACGCACATTAACCATGATGCTCGGGAATCCGACTAACGAATCATTTTCAAACGGCATACATCTTTTTTACGCGTGTGATAGCCAAAGAGAACGCATCGCCATGCGGTCCATTCTTTGACACGCAGGGTAAATCCGACTACATTAACAGTGCATAAAATGACGCGCAGGTAAATTTGACTATATTAACAGGAAGAATAGCCGATGTCCCGGCCAGTGTCTATACTTACGATAATACCCGCAACTTTAACCAAGATAGTATTATGTAACGTATCTAATATGAGTAAAGCGACAGAAATTAGCCATGTAAAATATATATATGGTACCTCAAATTATTAAAATTATAAGAATATTTTAAATGTTTGAAAGTTGAACAAATGATAGGACCTTAACATTAATTCAAAATTTTTTGTTTGTTAAAATTTCGTGATAATAGCGAAATATTTTCATAATCTAAAGTCTCGTTGAGTACGAAATAATTGTAAATTAAAATTATAAGTTTATATTTCTGTTAAAGTAACGTTTAGGAGGAAGTTAGGATCTCTTGTAGAAGTTAAAATTCGGAAATAATCAAAACACCTTGATCTTCTGGCAGAAAATAAAATTGGCTGCAAAGTAAAAAAGGATTGTCATTAAAATTTGATGTGATAGACTTTGCACAATTATTTCAAGTAACGATATGATAAAATAGTCTCTTCGTTCTTTCTTTTTTATTTTACTTTTGTTTATATGTTGTAACCTATTTAAGAAACAATTTTAAAGAAATATACGTATTCAAAACAAAAATATGTTTTTATGCAACGGGGCACTCCCCGCGATGTCAGGAAAGAATTTTATCTGACGGGCACGATTTTCTTTCTATACAAAGTAAGCGCGCACTCGAATTTTTACGAGTTTCAAGATGATTACGACAGTTAGAACTCGCAGGAACGGCTCCGACGCGAAGCCAAGGGCCGCCGCCCTCGACGGACACGGTGGGGTAGGTTACACCTGTGCGGGCATGTTTAAAATATGTAGCACATGGTGCGCGCGTTCTATCTCGTTGCGCCGCGGTGCACCGCGTGTTTAGCGAGCCGCTGATGCCGACGGCGATGGCCTTGTTTGGCGTCGCAACGACAGACTACTCGTCCGTCTCTTTATCCTATCTCACTTTATTGCCGCCGACACGTTCTCGTGGATTTTCTAATCCGTCGGACGATATATATATGATTTCTACCCTTCCCTCCAAATGCAATTACACGCGTGCACGCACGCGAATCGCTCGCGTCGGCCGAATTCATAGCGTAGGTCTCTGCAACCGTGGCACGCGCCGGTTGGACCGGTCGGTCCCGCCAATCGATATCGGATAGTCGAGTACATCCCTCGAGTAAGCAACACATTTTAAGCCCGCATCTCTCGACTACACATCGGAGACTTAAATAGATCAAATTCGTTCAATCAGATAATTTTAATCCGACTGATTAAATCGTAATCTCCAATTCGCAATTCTCAATCTTCGGCGATCCAACACGGCGTCTGCGCGAGACATTTTTCAATCAAGCATTACGCAATTGCGCGATATATTCAATGGGTGTTTTATATTTCGTGAACTAGATTGACGAGACACATATTTTGTAAATATGTATAATTCAATTTTGCAGCGGTTTAACAATAGAAAGGTAGACCCTTTGATCTTTGATCGTAATGAAAAGGGAGAGAAGTGGGACAGTTTAATCGTATATAATTCGGTGCTTCCGGCGATATCTCTAAACGCCACGCGGTTTTTTCACGTACGGTTATTCGCGCGAATGGAGCTGTAAGAGATATAAAAGTACGGCCGGGCAAGGATCACGCCCATCGGGGCGGTTAACCGAGGAATCGCATCGGCGCGCTGTCGAAGGCGCGTAGCGTGACGCGCGCGTCCGTGTTCCTTTGCATACACACACTTTAGCTCACGCATCGCGCCAGCCAGCGGCGAAACTAACGCCACTTGGGGGGCAGACATATGAGCACACATGGGGCGGCAGTCACCACCTGGCATCACGTAGCCGTAGTTGAATACCTACCCACCCCTATACGTGCACGTAACTACGCACGGTGCGACCCCAACCCCTCGACTTGGCTCGTGCCGTCGTACATTGTCGTAGGATAGCGCGACGCCCGTCCCCGGTACGCGCGACGGAGCTTAGAGGCGGGGGGGTGCGAAAGACGGAGAAGAAGAAAGGCAAGATGTTGCAGGGTTGCAGGAAATCGGGTTTCTCTCTCGACCTTCTTCACCCGTTCCCCGCGCCTGTTGCCCGTCGCCTTCTTCTTTTTCGCGCTTCAGCGTTCGTTCGCGAATTTCGTATCCGCCGATGCGATTTTTGACATGGCCAGTGTACGCCAGTGACAAGACAGGAGTCAACGAACTATTCTAGATGGGACCCAGCTCGACGCGCTGATTGTAATATCGATTTCCGCGAGCCCGCCTGCATCATACGCGCGCACATGCACCACCGAATGTATCCTTTGTCATCAACGGCGCGGCGTACTTGTGCCGGTTACGAGCGAGCGGGAGCTGGTGAGTACACGGTGCTTCCCCTCCGCCCCGTTTCACCAATAGCGAGATTCTCTATTGGGGAGGGTCCGATAGGTTATCGCTCAACCGGCTCGTGGATGCCACGTGCGGGTACGTTACGGGCGAGTGTCATTCGTCGCAGGTTAATGACAATGTAACGTTTCGACCGTTTTGCGATGCACAGCTATGACGGTGTCATTTATCAAACGACGATATGCATTTTGAAGGGGGGAAAGGCTTTTGTTCGTACAAGGTATCGAGATAATTTTGTGCGACACCGAACAATAACCATATTTATGAGATGAACTTTTTCATTGTAAAAATATTTCAAAGAAAAAATATTTACTGAAAGATGTTTTCAATAAATATATTTCTTAGACATTTGATTATTACGAATTAGATATTATTTGCTGGCAATTGTCGCAAGGATTTAAGTCGAGCATTTAAGTACAACCAGAGCTCTAAACTAAATCATTTGAACCAAGATACGCTCGCGAGAATTAGGTCAATGTTATATCTTATCAATGTTGGATGGTCAACCGCCGTGGCAGTTAACGTGTTAACTGAGGTTTAACTGATTATTCGTTTGCTCTTGGAAGCAGCGCTAGAAAGAGATAGGCAGCAGAGACAGAAAAATTCAGCCAGTTGTAACGAGTGATTTACGAGAACGGTTTAGAATTATTTGCAGTAGACGGCTCAAAGATAGAAGAACTCGTAGAAGGTCGGCGCTGCTCCCCGTTTTCCTCCGCAGGCTCGTCATGTGTGCCGGCTATATTCGGATCTAAATTAGACGCTGGATCTCGCGGAGGGCTAACGAAATTTGTCCCGGAATGGATATCCCTCTTTCTCGGCGGGGACACGGCGTGACACAGGCTGCGCTTTATTTTTAACTGCACTCGCGGGATCCGTACCCTTAATCTCGTATGAGGGCCCCCCAGCGCTGCTGGCGGGAAACGGCTGGCGGGTACCGTGTTCCTGGTGTTTGCGCGCGTATAGGAAACGGATGTCGGGAGGCGTTTATCTAAAATTAGAAGTGTAGATACGTCTATCTTTCTCCCTTTCTCTCCACGCCTCTCTTTCTCTCGCGGCGGTATTAGTATTATGATTTGGTCTGCTTACCATGCACGCTCTGCCTTCGTGGCTTCGAGTGGAGTCACGACCGTTGAAGCGTACTTGCACATGTTACGCAGCCGCAGCCGCTGCCTGTTGCTCGCCGGGGAATGTCGCGTTAATTAGTGGGGGAGACCGATAGCTTGTTCGCGCACAGTCGACTTTACGTTAATATAATAATGTCGTGCTCGCACTGGCGCAGTGTAGCATGTTAACGAACGGTTAGATTTATAAGTAAACGGACACATTCTTACATTCCGCAATATTCTGTTTTTTCCGTTGCCGGCATGCGTCGATGTCTTCGACTATTAAAAATCAATATCTGTTTGCTGAGCAAATTTTATATATAATTTATTAAGTATATTATTAATATAAATATATAAATTAAATAAATTATCTAATTTAAAAAAAATACGGATTGAATATGCCGAATAATTGAGAAATTAGAAATCACGTTTGTCTTAATTGTTATTACACATTTTTAATAGTTCATAATTAATAATAAATACGACTAAGAATACAAAATATTATTTTATTATTATTTTATTTAATTCTTTCTTTGTACGATTCGTTCGTAGAGGACTTATTCTAGGACAGAAATAACGTTTCAGTAAGTCAGCCCCTCGAATTAAAATTCAAAAAAAATAGGGTCAAGTTGAATCTAATTACTCTGTAAAGTTGTTTGACAATAAGTTTGATTCGCAAAAGATCTTTGTGTTTAACGAGCAAAAACACACTCGTTATTTATTCCAAACTATTGTTTGAAATTAATCTCTTTTGACAAGTCTCTCTTGCGAGACGAGATCTCTAAGGTGCAGGCTGCATGCTGCGAAATATTTAGCAGTGCTAAGAAAACCGCCGCTCAGGTAGAAAGGTAGGTAGGAGGGCAGCGGGGTACGAACATCAGTGTGAGGGAAGCGGACCGAGAAGAAACGTTGAGATCAGTGATACGTTGCACGTTGACCTTTACGAGGCCAAGGTTCTCCATTTCAGGCGCTACGCTCGCCTGGAAATTTGCGTCGTGAATCGTACGTTTCGACGCGAGTGAGTAGTGTGAGGGTGCGTGTTACGGCTGATGCCTCTGACTTCCTGCGGAAGCCGGTTACGGTGTACGTACCTATACGAGAGACGGATCGCGATAGTTTCTTTTTCTAATTCAGCTCTTATTTTCCGGTAGAGATCTTAGAGTATCGCTTCATCGCATTTTCCTATTACATTCGATTCCTCGTCAAATGTCTTCTTCTTTTTAATCCAATCTGTGCACGGTTCGACGTTCAATTTGATTTCGACCGTGAAAGATGCATTTTACTTATTTTCTAAGATAGACGTTGGGCGGTAAAATAGCATCGATTAGTTTATTCCTGAGAAAAATGGCGAAAGAAAACTCGAGGGACCTAATTCGGAACCTGCGTCTTTTGTCGAGCAACGAGCAAGTTTTTCGGCAGGGTTCAGTCTAAATTTGGGAGCAAATTCCTAGCGGGAGATGTAGCCTGTTAAGAATCTTATTCAGGATAAAATCGGCAACAAACAATATAGCATGAAAAATTATCAAATATAGAATAATCTATATTCAGTTATCATAATTTATTTTATACACATGATTATTAAACACATAAATGTGAAGTCCATTTTCAGTCAATATAACTTTGCAGCTTATTCTACTTTTTGTAATTAAATAACGTCCACTTTAAAAGTATCTTCACTTTTTAAATAAAAAATAAAAAGTGCTTCCTAAAATTAGTTACGTAGAAAGATTCACATGGCATATTCGCCGGATTTTTAAATAAATTATTTAGTCATCACATAATATCACGTAAGAAAAATAATTAAACGGGTATAAGCAATTTACGATTAAAATACTTTTTGATTGCCAAATGAAATACTTTTTATTAAAATATATTTCTCGGAACTGCACCACGAGAGATAAAAAATAGAGGATATACCAGACACATATGTTACATGCTAACGTTTTCGTCGCCGAGGATGCTCGACGCATCGTATCCCTCGTCTCTTCTCATTGGTGCGACA
Source organism: Tetramorium simillimum (assembly GCA_011636635.1). Taxonomy (NCBI): domain Eukaryota; kingdom Metazoa; phylum Arthropoda; class Insecta; order Hymenoptera; family Formicidae; genus Tetramorium; species Tetramorium simillimum. The sequence continues at coordinate 45,634 of VBVQ01000445.1, read as the reverse complement.
TGAAACGATTAAACGACCGGTCCCTCTTGTATTCTTCCGGCCTAACTGCAGACTGGTCCTACATTATGTGGGAGATAGGGATAACTATACGTTTTTGCGCGACAAACGGAAGTAAAAAGAATCAATGCGAACTAACGAACCCGCGTGTTACTAAATGTCTCATGGAGATCATTATATTACAATTCAATAAATTGGAATTTTTAGTAGACTTTAACGTGAAAACATCGTGTAAAAATACTGAATTATTTTCTCGAAACGCAAATGCTTTGTCGGTTTTGTGTTGTGATCATCACATATCCCTTATTCGACTGTGAATGATGGAAAACATCCCGAGTGTAATGCCCGTATTTTTCTCGATTCACGCGTGTCCCACATGGCACGCACGTGGCACTACCTACCTACGTTCTCGGATTTCGAGATATCTGGGGTGCACTTGTCACTGGGGATCGTCCGAATTGGACTCCCAGCTGAGGCTGCTGAGATTGCGATTCGGGACGAGAAATAGCAAGTTGCAGATGGTGGCGGTTCTACGATAGCGACAATATAGTCGGGCAGCGTGATAATTTCCCGATCATTATCCTCGCGGCGCCGTCTGTATATTTGACGACGGGGCCGATTGTTATCGAAACGCGAGAACGGAAGCCCCAACCGACCGAGACCAAATAAACGAGCGAGCGACCGCGAGACCGTGATTTCGCGGCGGCGTCTTCAAGATGACCGACATCCGCGTGTCGAGTTCGCATCTTGCATGCGGTTAAGAGATTCGCGAGAATGGGGAAATGAGGCGCATATGTGCGGCCTGATGAAAGGGAACACGTGTTACCTCCGGTAATCACGGTTACCGGTCCAGTCTTTTGCGTGCGAATATCCGCCGATATTTCTGCGCGCGAGGCATGATTTTTACGCGTTTATTGTGATCTCTTCCGACCGCGATCTTCCCGGTCCATAAGATCCATTTCGACGACAGGCAGCGCGCGCTGCTGTGGAATACGATCTCGGTCTAACGTTTTCCTGTCTTTGGTTTCAGGTGTCTTCGAGACCTCTCGTCGCGGGAACGATCAGAGAAGCGAAAGGTGAGTCCATTATCGTGATTAATTTGCCGTACATTGTGCGTATAATATTCCTGCCTGCCGTCATTCGTGTGTTATTTATTCACCGTGCTCATCGCACGATCAATTTCATTTAGACGATAATTGAAACTGATTATTTTTGAAAATCTAACGCCGTAAAATAAGAATGTTAGAAGAAAAGACTAAAGTATAAAAATTTCAAGAATTTAAAAGAGACAAGTGTCTGCGATGATGACATTGTTTACCATAAACCTGCGCAAGGTATTATTGTCACAGCTGCCGTCGCTGTCTTCTAAGAGTTCACCCTCCGCCCGATACGCGCCGTCGTCGATGTTTTCGAAATGAAACGTGCCGCGGTATCTGATCGGCGCTTCAAAGCGAACGGCTTCACGGCGCGATTAGAAACAGTCGCGCGTTTATTAATTCGTAGGAACGCGTTCTTTATAGTTCGCCAGTTGCGTGAGAATTGACCCTAGCTTTTCCGCTCGTTACACCGCCACCGAGGGCTCCATTCATGCTCGCGGTTCATTCATCGCGTTTCACTGAGAGCCTTTCTCTCTTTAGACGCGGTATCGTCGCCGTTTCTCGTGTGGTACGTTACCATACATCTATTTAGACTTAAGCCCGGCTCGGACTCAGACCTTGGTCCTGGTCCTTCGCCCGCGGCATTTCTTCCCCACACGTCCTCCTCCTCCTCCTTCTCTCTCCTCCGGCGTCTCTTTTTAATCCGAAACTGGCGGGAAATGGCAGTGCCCTTGTCGCTAAGCCTTTACGCCTCCCGCGCTTCTGTCAGCTTCCTGCCCCGGTGTTTTACGTTCCTCCGCTGTAAAAGAGGAAACGTTCCTGCTTTATCCCGCGATCTAGAGCTATCGCACACGTCCTCTCCGTGTATCTCACCTTTGATATAAAGGGAGCCGCAGTCCTGTCACGCAGACGAAAGTTGTAGTCGCGCCGATATCGTTAACGTTCAAAACATGAAGCGAAATACAAAGTAGCGATTTTTTTTCATGTCTTCAAGATAGCTTATCAAAAAGGGAAAGCTTATCAAGGAGGGATTTTTGTTGATTATATATAGAAGGATTATTAAAAATTGAACTTCCTTTCTTCTTCTTAATAATATTTGCAACTTGATAATGTCAGCGCCTTCAAGTATAGTTTTCGTTCTTTGGGTGATCCTGCAGATTTAATTACACGCGTTAAATTCTCGATAGGAGCGAAGGGTGTAAAATGACATGGGATATCTGAAACGCTGGTGGGTAAAAAGAACTTGATATTTTTCTTTGAAAGCATTACACTTATAACCCTTTGTCTCAAGATTATAACTTGTGAACCCATTACGCGTGTTGTTGTCCGATATTTAAGGAAATATTTATTATATTATATTTAAGATATCTATATAATTGATTATCACGTTTTATTAATTATTGTCTTACCGACAGAAAACGAAAAAATTAATTTGTTCGTCAGATATTTGACGATTTATTGTTTACAGGTTAAAAGAAACGCGTAGATCGGGTTGCGTTAGATACTTTTACGATTCTATTGTGAGTATACTAATGTATGGAACATGAAGAAGTATCGTAATTAAGAAAAAAAATGTGGGAAAGCATCGGTTTTCTTTGTTGCTAGGCGAAGAATTTATTTCCTCTTGGTATGCTTCGTTTCTTTAAGGGCCTTTCTTGATGGCCCTAACCATTTACCCCCCTCGTCTACTCGTCTACTCCCGCGACTGGTCCCGTGATCCTCCTCCTCCTCAACATTCTACCGCCTCTATTTATCTTGGTATGAAGAGAAGTATACGACCGAAAGTCTTCTACATAGTAGACAAGTTCTACTACGTAGAACTAGACTCTGTTCGGTCGTATACTTCTACGACGCAGTATTTTCGAATGGATATAATCTAACGGTCAAAATCTTAATGGTTTGGTTAGGTGGATAGATGCTGGAATTCGAATAGTCACGGTGTCCATTGTTCAATTTTTTTTAAAGTTAACGCTGCTTATACACATATCAACACAGCAACATAAATTGTAACATTTTCGCTAATTAACGTCGAATTATTCTAAACGTTACGTTATATTAATGTAATTATATAGAAGTCCTTATCCTGATTTTTTTTTATCCAAATTCTTTAAATTTAATTGCTAATTGGTAGATGCTTGTGCATAAAAAATTATTTACTACTTCATAAATATAATTTCTCAAGTATAGAAAAATAATAACAAAGAGAATATTTCTCTAGAAAACTAAGGAATTCTAAAAATAACAATTTTACATAACAATTCTAAACAATTTTATTTATTAACAGTTATTAAAAATCAGAAGAAAGAAAAAATTTTTTTTCTTTTAAGAGGCTAAGCAGATTATAAGATATAAATTTAAAAAAATATTAACTCTTCTTCTTGGTTCTGATTGCAAAGTAGATACCCAGTTAACGGATACCTATCGATGATTTTGTTTTTTAGATATCGCGAATTTTAGGCCGATATCGCTTTTTTTTATCGAACAGTACCGCTTATTGTGTCCGTTCTCAATCGGACTGTGAGGAAGCAGCTGATTCTACGAGCGCCATTTTTGTTGCCGGCATTAAAGAGGAGGCGAACTTTAAACTTTATCTTGGTATTACGATAACCGAGATGTTTGAACTGCGCCCTTCCCAGGAAGGTCTATCGTGAAAACTCGCGATAACGATGTTTGTGCAAGTCAATCAAGAAAATCAAAGAAGATCAAGATAGTAGCGATGAAGACGATCACGTCAGTTAATTAGATAGCAGAATTATTAAAAAAAAGAACCGACAGTCGATTCATTAGAGGAGTAAGAAAAAATTTGCAACATTCAGTTAAATGTTTCACGTAACTTGCTCGTTGTGACGCCGTAAAACTAAAAACTTCAGAACTAAAGAAAGTAAATTTCTGTTTTTTTTTTTTAAGATTCATTCGTAAGCTCACAACTTGCGAATTATTCTTTTTAGACCGAATTTTTTTTATTTGAATACTATGAAGAATTAAAATCCAATTTTGCTCGGACATTTGTCGAGCGATTATTTAAAAAATTGATAAGAGAATAAGAGAATACTACATAAAGTTTATATTAACCCAGAATTCCTTTTACATATTTTTAAGGATCAGGAGAAGAGTTTTGAGATTTTCAGGAAACGTCTTCCGTTTCTTTGTGATAGTATCCTCTTAAAAGCGCGGGAAGAAACTGGTATTGTCTGCAGGGATACCAACTCCAACGGTTTTTGTGTGATGAAGGTATTCGTTTTAAAGAAATCGCCGAAACCAATCAAGGGTTATATTTCGCAAAAATCCCAAAATCTTTTAAGCCTTTATTTTTTTTTTCCATCGTTTTCACGAAGTCAGTAAAAAAAATGCATCGCGACTTAGGGAGGAGGTTTATTGCCCGCTTAATCCGCGACAAGAACCCGTATAAAGCCCTTAAATTAATTAAATCTCCAAGAGAGCCCCTTGTAATACCGCTGCTTCGTTACGTTCTGGTCATTGTCCTCGTTATCTTCCTATTACTCACGTCGACATCGCTCGGCCGAGATGCCGTTGATAAGCCGCGAAAGAGAGGGCGAAAAGTCGGGAAGCCGCAAAGTGATCCGCGGAGACGTTCTCGTCGGGGACGTACGTCCCCTCCCGGATATATCAGGTCCCAGTATCTTCCGCGGCGCGGGAAGAAATTTACGGCGCGGATCTCGCGGCGAATGCAAATGCTCCGCTTCCACGTCTCACGGTTCCCAGAGACCGTCGTCGTATCTTTGCCGAACGGCATTCCAAACGGCGAGGCGCGACGCACAACCATTGGCCGGCGTTTCCCGCCAAGACGTTCCGGTATAAGAACCAGTTTCGGCGCGTCGTACCGAGGGACTCTTCCTTGGTTAATCGCCATCGGTGCACCAACGCGCCAATACTTCCATCCTTCTTCCCATTTTTTTTCCTTCCCCCTTTCCCCCCTCTGTCCGCTCAGTTCCTTCGAACTCAAGCTCTTCGACGAAATTTCGGTCGTTTTATGGATTTTACATGTGTCCTTTATGCGATTTTCCAATTTCAATAATGGAAGCTGCAAAATGGAAAACCAATCCAAATTAGCAATTTACTTTTTTTTATAGATAGAAATGTTAGAAATGGAAAATTGTCAATAGAAATATTAGGAAGAAATAGTAGGAAGATTATTCATTCGGACGGCTTCTTTTTCTTTTTCTGAAATATATTTAGAAAATATAATTTTTTTCTATATCAGACTTTCCTATTACAATTTTTATTTTAATATTTAAAGACTATATTTTCTATATTAAAGGATCAAATTTAAACCAATTTCTTAAGTTAAGTAAAAGTAAATAATATTTTATTATTTTTAACTATTATGTGTGTCGGGATTATTATTTTAATATAAAATATATAATTAAGATGTAGTTATTTTTCAATTGGAGTATTATTGTATCATTTACATTTGTACAGACTATCCTTAAAAAAAAAGACACTTCATGTAAGTTTTATTTGTTATCGTTAGTAGAATTCTACAATAGAAATGTAGCGTGAATAAATCGGTTAATCCAGAAACGGTTTGACAAAATCGTTTCCTTGGCACATTTTTACACGCGAGAAGGGACCGAGAGAATTCAGGCGCCGCCTTTAGGATGGCTTATGTCCTGCGGCGCACCTATACGAACGCGCGCGATAACGCGTCTCAGATTCCGAAGGACCCAATTTTATTGTACCCCTCTACACGAGAGACCTGTATTAGGATCGCGCCTTTATCGATACAACAAATATAAAGCATTCCTAAAGATATCCGAAAGGAGATCCCTGAATGCAGCATTTTTTCGCAGCACGTTCCAGAACGTTAGACTGAATGGCGATCGATGGATCGCAAAAGTTGCCGCGCTTTTTTCGGCCTTCCTCTCGACAGATCGCATTCTCACCCCCTCCTTCTCTATTTCGCCTCGCTTTAATCACCCGTCTTTCTCTCGCGACGGTGCAGGTCGCTCTTTTCTTGATCTAGTGACCGATCCTGTAGGGGGCGAATCTACAGAGCACCGTGCCTCGGTTCTCAGGTAGGTGTGGGAAGAAGGTGGATACTTTCTGTGGTACCTGTGCGTCGATGGTATTAGTACTGCCTCTTTGGCCTATAAGGCCTAGCTTGTCTGCCTATACTTGGACCCGCCGCAAGGATCCTGAGTGAGAGCTCGAAAAAGAGAGGGAAGCTCGAGTGAGCCCTATAGGCATCCCTTTTATCCGTCCTTCCCGCTGTGTGTGGTACCTGTTATTGTTGATTTTGCACGGTTATTGGTTTGGTATGTCTTACATTTCGTATCGTACGCCTTCTCGACAGCTGATTTGTCTGTACTCAGTGATCGGGTTAGGCAACAGCCCAATAGATATAGATAGCCACTCTTAGGTAGATTTTTTAGGAGGAGTCAAATCTTTCCAGGACGGCTCTGTTTTGTGTTTCTACCATTTCTCTACTTCTGATACCTTCTTCTTCATTATCGTCTCCTGATACTTTTTGATCGCAAATGAATATTTTTGAGATTAATTTGTGCGAGATTAATATTTAAAGTGCATGATCATTAAAATATTTTTATTAAATAATTGTACCCTTAAATAATTATTATAGCAATATATAACAATTGTACCGTTAAACGAAATAATTCGACGACTTTAGATGGATTTCTAAGAATAAAATTTTTCTAGGACATTTCTATTTTGCGTTTCTACCATTTGTCTACTTTTGATACCTTCTTCTTCATCATCGTCTCTTGATACTTTTTGATTGCAAATGAATATTTTTGAAATTAATTTATGCGAGATTAATATTTAAAGTGGATGCAAGATGATTAGAACATCTTTGTTAAATAATTGTATCATTACATAATAATTATAGCAATATTTAACAATTGTACCGTTAAATGGAAAGGCGTCCGAGCGGGAAGACTTCAAAGAGATCGTCTAAGTATTTTGCGCGGGAATGGAAAGGAATTCTCGGTTCTGGAAAACATTGTCCCGGGCCAGGCTTTCATAGCGAAGCTTCTTGTTACGCTTGAGTAAGCAGGTTGACATCCGCCTACAACATTTAACGAAGAAGTTCGAGGAGTGAGCTCGTTTCTCCCAGGATCGAATAACCGACTTTGTTCTCCGCGTACGTCTGGTGTATGTTTTTTTTCACGTACATGTGTTTTCTTAGCACCATAGTGTGAGATTCAGCTTCCAAAGTTTCATAAACGCCACGTTTAAATGTATGTAATATTTGTATTCATTCCATATCTTTACCAATGTAGATCAACTTCAATTTTGATTGAATTTACTTTTCATTTTTCTTTAATTCTTAGAATTATAAAAGAATAAAAAGTAAATTTTAAACTGAGATTAAATTAATTTAGTAAGTTGATAGAAATGGACATTAGAAAGTAATTTTTCTCTCTTGCAACATTCCTTTTTGAATGCGATGGAGTCCAGAGATGTCTTTGGATCGTTCTCGAATCATCTTAAAGCGCGATAAAGATTCGCCCGTTCCTGTTTGCAAAATGACACTTCCGTCACCTGGAGAATCCGAAACCCCGGCCTCGCAACGGGATCAGCACTTAGGAAGATGAAGGCTTTTATTATACGCGCGGATATACCGCCGTTCTGTCCAAAACTTGAAAACGGCCGGAATTGATTATTCCAATTTTGAATCTTCCCCAGCCCCGGGACCGGTCGGCCTGAGAGACCGCGATCTTTTCGCTTTGCCGTTTATATTGTAGAATGGAATGAGGTTTTTATGAGAAAGATTTCCCGAAAGTTTCTCGGCCGTCCTGAGTTTCGTTTCTGTTCTTTTTCTCGAATTTCTTAGGCGAGCCGCACACACTCGAGGAACTCAACGGAAGATGAACCGTGAGACGACGAGTTTGTCAGTAGGACCCGGCGGTCTCAGAGTCCTGGTACTTGTATATGTGGCTTTCACACGTCTAGTCTTTCGACCGTTCGCCATATACATGTACGTATGCGCGTGTGTGCGTAGCTGCTTGAGGGAGAAACCGGCAAAAGAAACACAAAGACAAGGGTGGAACCGCCGTCGTTACCGGCCTACCTGGTAGCGGCTTTTTAAATCGGTGGGAGCGTTTTAAAAATGGCCGCGAGTTCTCTCGTTGTTAGATCTTCGTCAGCTGTGCTGAGGAATGTCAGCTGATTAAGTTTTGGCGGGAAAACGGCGCGCCAAGAGCCGGCCCGTCGTTTATTTATCTGGTCACAGTGTTGAGATAAGTCGCGTGGGTCAACGCTCTCTCACACGAGAAAGAAACTTTTCTCGGTGATTAGATGCACACGGATACGCCCACGTTCGCCAAGGCCACGTTCTCTTTCACGGTGGCCAGACAGTTAATTGCTGATTTTTATGGCGCCAAAAGACCTGCCCATTTAAGTTACATCCATTTTTTCAAAATTCAAAAAAATTAATTAGAGAGGGTTCCGCATGCACCCCCTCCCCCGTCAAAGTTCTAGAGTTCTTTCGTTTAAATTTCACAGCGCCTTTTATTTTTGGAAAAATGCAATTTTTTGCGGATTTGGAAAAATTTCGATGAGTACTAGAGTTTTCTGTACCGTAATACATATACGTATTAAATAAATAATTTAGTTTATCTTAACGACCATGCACTGTTAAATTCGTAATGTCAAGTTATATTCAATTTGAATCATTTTTTTAATCATTAAGACATCACTATTCTAATATGTTATTAATTTAATTAAAATAGTAGAGTTAAATAATAACATATTAATTAATAACATGTTTTGTATTAAAATAATTGTTTTGGTACACATGATAATTAAAAATAATAAAATGTTTACTTTTACTTAACTCCAGGAATTGATTTAAATTTCATTCTTTATTTAACCATATGAGAGATAAAATTTGGAGCAATATCTATAGAGACATAATATTAAAATTTATTTCAGAAAAATAGGGTCAAATAAATTCGAATAAAACACGGAAAAGTTAAAAGTATATTTCTCTCTGCTCCGCTTTGAGTTCAGAAATATTTTCACGCTTAAACGTCCATCATTATGGACCAGACCGCGTCAGGATTTTTAGCACTCGGTATCGTGCCCGACGATCGAGTGTTGCCGTAAGGGTCTTTAGGTCTGCCCAATGCAATATCGTTTATATCTACGTACTCTCTCTTTCTCGTCGTGAGAGCGCCGATGAAAGATTTCTACCCACATACCGACACGTGCGTGTAACTTTGCTTCCCATGATTCGGTTCCCGGTAAAAATTCGCTCGTCGAATGTTTACTGCGTCGAAGTCCACCCTAAAGAAATATAATACAATAATTGTATGTAATCAAATTTGCCGTACATGAATACACTCATAATATGCTTAATAAATTAGAGATAATAGAGATTATCCAAAATAATTATTATAAAATAAAGTAAGAAAAATATTTCAGCGTCGCGTTTTTTCATTTTGTTATTTTTTAAATGGAAATTTTTACTCGTAAGATGAAATAATGGTGTAAAATAACGAAAACTTTTCAAATCTAAAATATAAGAATTAAATTTCCGTAACGGAATTTGTCAATATCTACACACAATATCTACAAACTATTAACGAAAGAATAGAAACAATAATATGACATCTAAGAATAAAATTGGCATTTGAAAGTAGGTTCTTTCCTTTAAAATCCTGCAGACTCAACTGCGTTGACCATTCATACGCACTCTACTGACTATTTTTCTTTTTTTTTTTCTATACTTAGAAAATTCCTTATCAAGGTAAAGCATATTTATTGTTTCTGTAAAGCATTTTTTAGATAATTTATAATTCGATATTTTAAATAGAATTAATTGTTTTATCTGTAATATAATATAAAAAATCAGAACGTGAAAAATATAAAATATATTTTGTAAAAAATATATTTAAAATATATGATTTATATATAATTTTCTATTCTGAAATTCGAATTAATACGCGAATTGCATTGTATAAAACTGTTCATCAATTTTTTACGAGCTTTGGACAGAAATTTTGATATCTAAACCGGTACTATATTTAGTTTGAAAATATAATAATTTTGGCATGGTTTATTATTGGTATCTTATCCACAATATAAATATATGATATACAAAAGATTCCCAAAATTGTATTAACAAATATATGTAGAATGTTGTTAATTTACGACTTAATTGTCGTCTTAAAATAGGTTTTCAATTTAATATATTGATTCTAACAAAAAAAAAAAGAAAGTTACATCACGAAGTTCGATTCAAGAGAATTGGAATGAGACCATAACTGCATTATTTTTTGTTAAGAGCAAGATAAAAGAAATAGCACCGGTTTTTTCTGTTGAACAATTTTGGCAAAAATAACATTACTGTTATCTTCTGATCTAAAACTCTGTATCTTCGATGCAATTTCTCTTCAGATTCTCGGAAATTTTTTAAATCAAATACAGCCTTTTGCTAAAAATTCAAAATTTTGACGTTGAAACACAAATAAAATTTAAACTGCAATTTCCGTGGAAGTTACTTTTATGTAATTAATATTTCATTATTCTGAATTAATTGAATCATAACATGCGTGTCTCTAAAATTATTTAAAATTAAAAGAATTAATTTGATATTCTTCAAGTTTTGGAACTATGATTTTTCGGAACTTCATATGTCCGAAACTCGACTCGACTGGCTTGTTTCCTGAGTCAGCATATTGTAGCATCACAAAGCCATTGCTTATTGTAAGAAAGAAGTAAGCCAGCAAGCATGGCGGTCCCATGGTAGTGTAAGTAACTGATATTTCAAGTTCGCCAACGAATCCTTTACCTTCGGAAACATTTCGGAGCGGGAACGGCATCGAGAATTGAGAGTAACCGAAATTCGCCTTAGGGAGAACGCGATCTACAAAAGACCGCCGGCTCTTTTCGATGTGTGAGAGCCAATTGAGAAGGGGGCCTTCGGGCGTTCTCAGCTGATGGCCCCACAAGGTTCCTTGGGGCCCGGCTCGGGGAGGATCTCCCCGTCGGGGAAGAGGGTGTCGACGTCAGTGCGTCCGGTGAAGCTCTCCCCGGCCACTACTGATGAGGCAATTTCGATGGTAGGCTGCGATGCGCGGTGCATTCGCTCCTGCACGCCGCATAATTCCTGGTAGCTTCGTGTACGCACGCACGGTAACATTAACTCGTTTACATACTCTGTCATTTCCTCCGTGGCCGCATGACAACGTATCAAGAATACATAAATGAAGGAATTGCGGCAGTTTCTGTACAATCGGTATTTTTGAATGCATCAGATGTACAGAACCTACCGGGTACCAGAAAGTGGACGCGGTTCACCCGAACATTAGGTGGTGGGGATACGTACACATTACCGTGCCGGATACTTGTTAATTAATTTACAATATATTTGAAGCGAAATATGCGATTATTTATTTAATATCTTTATACATTGTGGAAATACAGTTCCAGAACTTTTGTTCTTAATTTTGATAACAGTCTTAATTATTTTTTTAATTGAAAATCTAATATATTTTCTTGAATTTATTTGTTAGAAATACTTCTAACAAAATATGTTTTAAATTCGTAAAAAGAATTTATCATTACAATTAAAACGTTTCAAAAGGTTTTAAAAGGTTTTGAAATTTAACGTCTCGTTTTGATGAAAAGGAAAATATACATTGTGAAAAAGAATACAGTTACTTTTAAAAGGAAAGAAATACCAGATGACTTTTCGAATCTCAAGGAAGTCACATTTCTAAAAAAAAAGGTTCATGAATGGAAATTCGATAACTCAGGTTATGCATGGAGATTTAAAAATGAAATTATTACAAAAATAAAATATATATTGATATTTGTATTGTTACTACTTTCTATTGTTACATCAATGAAACGAACGTTGTCCGATTTATTCGCGCGAAAGGAAACACGCGGCTTCGCAGACTCATTAAAAAGCCGTACTTATAAAAGGGAAATAAAGAAGAGGGAGAAAAAACTTTCGGCGCCGGCGGATGTTCTGAATGAATTGAATACGTAATCGCGCGAATCATAGACGCGCGTTCCCGATTGCGCTGACCCAAGATAATGGAACCTGCCATGTACGCTTCTTTGGCGGACGTATTCCGCCTTTGTGAATCGAGAACGCGAATACGAGAGCCACCCCCTGCGCACTTCCGGTGAATCAGGTACTCTCTCATGTTCGTACGAGCTGTGACCAGTTCCCGGTTTCCGTTTCGGCAGGTTGAAGGAAATACCCTTATGCATACACATGTATGCATATACATGCATGCATATACATACACACACATTCTTTTACGAAAACAAGGCCGATGAATATTCTTACGCAATTATTCGAACGAAGAACGTGAATTTTGAAGATATCAATTCCGATCTTTCAGATAAGATTTCAGTGAAAAAAGAATTTTATCTGAATTAATTGCTGAAAATGCAGCAAGAAATTTAATTTTACTTTTATATTATTCCTGAAGATACTTGATTAGAAAAGAAAAAGAGATAAATGCAATTGAAACAACTAGAAGTTTGTTAGCTTAATATTTCAATTAAATAGTTTATAAAATAAAAAATAAAATGTACGTCTAATGAGAGATTATTCAAGAGATTAGAACAAGATTAATTTTATTAAATTATTTTCTATTCAATTTTTAAATTAATAATTACATTTTGCAGAGAAAGTGACAGACTATTTTCTGGAACAACATAATTATAGAGAATTATAATTATTAATAATTAATTAAAAAAATGAATTAAGACGTAAATATATATCTCAAGTAGAATATTTTATTAAATATTGATATATCTATATTGTTAGAATGTTTGCAAGCTAAGGCTGATGACATTTTTCATGCAGAACCAGTAACAGTATAATCCGTTATTCAACCTGACTAATCACTGCCTCCTATGTCAATGTCAACAGTGTTAATCATTAAAACTGTCACTTGAAATTTTTATTTCGGAGAACGATTCTCCGTAATGGAGAACCTCTTCAGAGAGAGATTTAGAAACCACTCGATCTCTTTATCTATGAAAAATTTTTCTGTCAAGAGTCTCAAAAGTGACAAGTAAATGTTAATCCTAACCACTCTATTTCTAATCGTTATAATTCAGAAAGCATCGGTAATGTTTTATGTTAATGCAAAGTACTTTTTATAAATTGACGAGAATATTCATTACTGAAATAATGTGTGAATAATTAATATTTCATAAAATTAATATTAAAATTTATGTTAAAGTATAATAATCGACTTAAGTATTAAATTATGGACACTATCGCGCAAAGCGTTTATTGATATTGAATTGGATGTGTATACTACTGTCTATAAGTATTTAATAAGCATTCTCCATAATTTTTAAAACAATGAAAAATATAGAAAAAATAATACGTTATTTATTTAACAATGACTATAAAATATCTGTTAGCAAAAAAGATATTAAAGGTACGTTTCACTAACATATTTGCAATAAATCATGAAAAAAAGGGTGGGCAAATATTTATAGATAGTATACTATAAGTACTTATCGCTTCAAGAAAAATATACAGGTCAACTAAATCATGGTCAAAATCAAATTAGTACGCTCTTCAAATTATTACAATGCACGCCGGTGTTTCTCACACGTCGTCTCTCTGGTTCGCCATCCGATGACGGTTAAAAAAATTACATAACACTCTGGTTTCCTCTCGCTTTATCACGCGTTTCTTCATTCTTCTTCTTTCTTTCGACCGGTATGCCGCCAGAGGAGAAGAGTGTGCTTCTCTTTTTCTTTCCACTCGCTCTCTCTTTCTCTCTCTACTTGACCAACAACGTGGCGGGTCTTCGGTCGACCCAGCAACAGCGGCCACGTTCTCAGACGACCGCGCAGTTCTGAGTTTCTGTGCGCGGGAAACGCGCGAAGTGGTCCATCTCCACGCGGCGCATACCTCACTCGCTTCGGGCCGCCGCTCGGCGCCGCTCGTGGAAGCGGTCGTTGAATAATCGTTAGGCATTAAATCCTATCTCGTCTATAGCGACGCACGAGTTCCTCTCCTCCCGCGTCGCCTCGCGATATCAAGGCTCGCTCTATCGCGCCTTACACGCCTGTTATCCCATCACCTTACGAGACGAACGTTACGGATTTCCTGTCCATGTATAGTAGATCACGTCGGCATCCGTCTGAGATTCACTATGCATAGAGCGACGCTCCGAAAATTTCTTCATCGTAAAGGATGCTGTCATGTATGAAAATAGACGAAGATAAGGAGCAAAGTAGGATAAGAAGCAAACGATATTACTATCAGACAATGAGAAAATTCTGAGAAGCGATTGATCAGAAGGGAGATGGGACCAGAGGATAAAATGCATAAGTAATCCTATGTCTGTCAAAGAACACGAGGAACAAGTTTTGACGTTGATGGATTAGAAATAAAATGTAAATTCATAAATATTACATTTGTATTTATTCCTATTATTAGCTGGGTTGTTGCGTTCTGCTTATATTCTTCTATAGAATACAATTGTAGTTCGTCTCGCTTTTTCTATAATTATACGAATATATCACGCGTCAGGGAACCTTGTAGAAAATGACGAGTGACTGCGACGGTCTCGGGGAATACTGAACGCTAGATTATCGGGGATAAGTTTTAACACGGAGATGTTTTGACACTCCCGTTGCTGGGCGCTCGAGCGTTATCCTTCCTCATCGCATTAATCCTTGGAACGCGTCGATATTCGTCGACGCGACGAGAGAGATATTCGATAGTCGAGGGCCATACAGTAATCGGGGCGACTCGGGCGGCTATCGGAGCATGAACTTCCGCAGGTTTTCCAAACGATTACACCTGTAGCTGCGAGGAAGCCCGACACGAAGCACACACCCCTATCGCTCGTTCCACGCACATGCTGACGCGTACCGAGTCTCCTCCACTTCCTTCACTTGCTACCTCAACCGCGATTCCTTCTTCCGTACACGCGCGCACCTTCCATACCCTTTGCGTTTCCTGTATTTTCTGCCGCTGCGTCAGCAACCTACGCGATCAGCGTGTTCCGAATATTTAGACGTTTTCAGCATCTTAAATCGCCGATCTGCAAGCGTTGACTAATCTTCGATTATTAACCGTATCTTCGAACGAATGAATTCTTTCGCAAAACCTACTGTTTACTTAAACAACAGGTTTATTAAAATTTTTCTTTCAAAACCGGATGAGCTTGTAATATTTAACATATTAAAGAAATTTTTGCGAAATTATTTTCTTAGGATAAATTGAAAATAGACGCTAGTAAGATCAGTTGGACCCTTTGTCCACTCTTTGCATTTGTTTAGAAGTATTAGGCCTTCCTTATTGTATATCGGCATTTAAAAAGGCGTCGTGCTACCTACGTCTTTGGTACCAAGGGTTCTGAGTTCAACAAGAACCGTCACCGAAGTCCATTCCGTCGCGAAACGAACAGCGGTAGCGGTAAATTAACCGTCTTTGCTTTTCATCCCTACTCCTTTTCATCCTCTTTCCTCGCCCTCACCGTCCCGAGTCTTCTCCTCTTACCATTCTTGTTTTTGAACGCAACGTCTTCTCCTTCCTCGTAATCTTTTTCGCGTGTCTTTTCTTTCTTCTTCTTCTTCTTCTTCCTCTTCCTTCTTCATATCATGCTTCTTGACCCTCCTACCTCTCCGAACCAGACGTAGAGAGAGGAATGTAATACCGGAGAGATGCAACAACCGCCATTTCGCTGATGATGGAGCAACGGCCCTTTCGGTTGACGTCCGTCTTACATGCAATAATCTCGACTATATGTCTCTGATCTTCCCTCAGGTAGCACGAAATTATTTGGGATTACGTTAAGACAGATTACTCTTATTCCACGTTTCTTCCTTTTGCTTCGCCTTCTCTTGGAACGCGATCTTTATTAAATTTCAACGCTGAATTTGCTTGAAATGACTTTTTTATTGTTATATTTATGTAATAGCAACCTATGATTACAATTAAAATTAATATAAAGTTAGTAAAAGAGATGCGTATATTAGAAACATCCTCAAATTAATTTTAATTTTAATATCGAGAATCCCTTTATATTTTATGTTTTCTTTATGATCACATTTATCATCATTTCGTTTATCATTTTCACCGCTCCTAATAGCCGTATCTCTTCATTTCAATAATCTTGAACTTAACGACATTGAGGACACCAAAATAGAGCGTTATCACCTGCGATATGCGTGCGAGAATATAAGATAACAACAGTGTCAACGACTGTAACATATCAGTCTCAAAATAAAGAGTTATCGATTGGAGAACACGTTGTTGGCGCGACGTTGGCGTGACATTGGCAACGGTTTCTTTCAGGGTTTGGTTCCAGCAGAGCCGGCGCTGTGGGTGGAACCATAAACTTTTAGACTTATTATATCCAGAGCGGCTTCGACAGAGAGAGAGAGAGAGAGTCTCTCGCTTCGAAGTGTATAACACTGAGCGATGCTGGTGGTGGGCCATCCGGTTCGTACATCTCTCTTTCTCTTTCTCTGGACCGCTTTGTTAGCAAAAGGCGTGAAGTTTGCAAGAAAAGGTAGCGTTCTGCGGGTTAACGTTTCTTCAAACACGCACACAAAAACATATTCGAACACATAACAATTGTAAACCGAATCTGTAAAATCCGCGATAAATTGGATATTCTGTGTATAATTACAACTCGGTGATTTGAAATTACTTGAACAATGCGATGTCTTGAAGATATCTCGAAGTTTGCAAAAGTACAAATGTGACTCGCGGTTTTATAAAAATATATCGAAAAACGATACAAAAATTGAAGATGCGTATATTAGACCAATAATTGCGAAATATTATAGAAAGATATTTTATGATATTAAACTAATTTTTTTGGGTATGGAGAACATATTAATATATTACTTTATTATTTTATTTTTATGTTAAATTTTGATTTTTGTGATTTAATTCTATTCTCAGAATCGAGTTTAAATAAATGAACGATATTTACTTACTTTTACCGCTTACTTTACTACTAACAGTTAATGCTTCTGCAGTTAGCTCAAATATTCCAGATGTGCCTTCGTTCGATTTCTACGTATTGATTGGCGCGACCCTGAAAGTTATGTTACGATCCGTTGTGTGTTTAGATAAAGCCAACGGTCTCAGGAAGTTATGTCATAAAACTCAAAAATTGTTCGATAAGATTTCCATCAAAACGTTTATTATAACGTTTCTCGGTGCTGTTTTCTAGATTTCTTAAGGCAGAACTTTGACCGATATTTTGAAATCTGTGCATACAGTTTCGGCGATCGCGGATCAAAATTTCGATCAAACACTGCGATCTATCGATGCGGAATCAAGAGGTGTATTTATAACAAAATACTACGATTGTAAAAGTGGCAAAAAATATAATTTGGATAGCATACTAAGAACATCTGATTTTGCATTAATCGTAGACATACACACTGAGAGAAAAATATAGTTAATTTTGGCCTCAACCATAATTTTATAATATTTCTAACAATAAATATTACCAACTTAACTATATGCATAATTATGTTAACCATAGTTGTCGTTAGAAATATCATAAAATTGTGGTTGAGGCTAAAAGTAACTATATTTTTCTCTCATTGTCAGTTCAGTATACAATGGCTTGCGATAGTGATTTACAGTGTCATAAGACACGCTTGACGTTATGGTACCTTTTGTCTATGATACCTTCGAAGGGACCTTACTTTCGAAGGGACAGAGATAAATTACAGAGAGTCAGTCAAGTTTCAAAACTGATAAATTGTAAACATCCAAGAGATTCACAAGGCGACGTTATCACGAAACTCCGTCCATTGATGGCAATTGAGAGATGTCAAAGAAACGAAAGCCAAAGAAATGTGCCTTGAATATTTTTCTCGTGGTTTGTTGACGGTTCGGTTGCTATGCGAGATGCCGACGTTGGACCAAAGGCAAGAAGAAGCCGAAGGAGGTAGGTGCCGTTGTGGCATTATGCGGAGGGCAAAGGACGGCGAAGGATGAGAAAGTTCGCCAGCGTCGAGAGGAGCGTCGTCATCGGCGATGTCGATGACGGTTGGAACGTTGGTGGAGGATAGAAAAGGAGAAGAAAGAGGACGGATCTAGGGAGAAGACGAAGGAAGGAGAAAGGGAGGGCGCGAGAAGGACGACTGCAAAGCACGGATGCCGCAACACGGCGGGGGTCGAAAGAGAAACAAAGAAGCAAGATCGCTAACGAAGAAAACAAGATTAGTTTTATGATCAAACATATCACCGAAATAAGTGCGATAATTAGAAACTGTCAATAATGGACGCAAAGATAGAGATCGGAAAAAATTTCGTGGTCTTTAAAATCCTTTAAAAAAAGGAGTATTATTAATTTTGGATATGCGGTATTTGGGCTTGCATCATTCGAAAGAGGCTAATACTCAGAGCGTAAACGTAAAATTTAGATCATATTATAATTTCATATCCCTGTATTCCTCCCTGACTGCACATATTGAATAAATAGACACCGTTCAGCTTTCTGAATGTCACCTACGCCGAGGGAAGACTGAAAGAATGAAGGCGTGGCAGTGCATCCTTAGCGACACGAACAAGACCAACATGAAGAAGAAGACACTATAAAGATAGAGCCGGAAACCGAGCCGAGAATTCGACTCGTTCGCTTCTAGCTATACGGCAACCGCACATTCCGAATTTCTCAGGAGATATCATATTCAATTCTCGCAGATCTCACGGCACGACGTAACGGACATCCGATCCCCGACCACCTCAGTCCTCCATCTGAATCTACGAGCCGCGCGTCGGCCCTGAAGGGCCGACGGCGAGACGTTTCTCGGGCGCCGATGACGAGTGGGCATCGAACATAGATCGACATAATTACAGATAAATATTAATTACGGATTATTGATAATTATCAGCGGAAAGGCCTGAGGAAATAGCAGGCACGTGGAATTCCGCGTGGATCGCTTCGTGTCTCGTCTCCCTCTGTTTACAAACAAGCGGCGTCTCCCCTTCCCCATCTTCGCGGTCACCACTCCCCCTTCGCATTCCCTTCTGGTCTGTCCTCCCGCCCGTTTTCTTCGCATCCTTCCTCTCACCGATCTCTTTCTCGCTTCACGCTTCTCGTTTCTCTCCGCACGCCCTCGCCTGCCCTCGCCTGCCCGCGAAAAAAAGACCGCGAGTCTCTCCGTGTCGGAGTTTCTCCCCACTCGCCCACTACCGTCGCGACCGTTGAGATTTAAATCCCTCTCCGGTGGTGGTGGTAGAGAGGACGTGAACTCTACACGGCATGGGAACGCGAGCGCGACGGCGATGCTCAACCGCGAAATGAGATTCTGTATCGGGACCCGTTCAAAGATCTCTCGGACCACAGCCCCCTTTTTTGCCCGTCTTATTTATGCAATCGATTCTGCGATCCGCGTTTTTATTCATTTTAAGTATAATAATCGCCTGGGTAATCCCGATTCTATCTATTGCTATCTATT
Source organism: Tetramorium simillimum (assembly GCA_011636635.1). Taxonomy (NCBI): domain Eukaryota; kingdom Metazoa; phylum Arthropoda; class Insecta; order Hymenoptera; family Formicidae; genus Tetramorium; species Tetramorium simillimum. Next base: position 26,129 of record VBVQ01000445.1, on the reverse strand, counting down.
TTTAAGTAGACAGACGTAAAATCAATTTAAAAAACCCGCAATGTTGCTAGTTCTCATGGAAAGTCATTGCTTTTCTTCCTGGAAAGAGGATGTTTCGCTAGAACGGACATTAGAACGTGATTTTTCGACGTATCATTTTCTTTTTCGTCTCAGGTGCGTCAAGGTGGAACGACAATAGAAAACTATGCGATGCGACTTTTTTCTCCTTCATGTGATTTCCTTTCTTACTCCCTCTCCGTGGCTTTTCTGTCCGCCCCTGTTTTTCCCGCCTTCACGTACCCGCGACCTTTTTTGTACCCTCTCTATTCAGATATCGTCATTCATAATCCAAGTAGTTTTTTGGCGGTTCTAGGTCACTTCATCGAAAGATATAGTGGTCTCACGATCCCATCATTCGTTATCAGTATGATGATAGTACAATAGATCAAAATAATTTTTTAAATAATATTTGTAATGACATAAAATAAATTTTTCGGGACTATAGCTTTCAAACGAAATTAAATAATATTTGTAATATTTTACATCTTATATAATTTATTAGAGAAAGAGGCCTCTTTAGTCAGAAATAATAATAATAACAAAAACAATAAAATTAATTCAAAGTTCACAGGAATGACTAAAGAAAATTCAAATATTTTACTTTTTAGATTTTATTTAGTAAGAAGGTTTAATTTTGAATTGATATTTAATTAATGAATATCTTTGACGTAATATTTAAAAAGTATTTCTAGATATTGTGATAAATAAAGTATAAATGAAACATCGGTAAAAAATCGAAAAATCTTTTAAAAAATAATTAAATTAATATTTTTTAATATTTTAAATATACATTCTCTCAAGCAAAACTAGTGTACTAGTCAAAGCTGCTCGCTACTTCGAATTTTACGCGAATATCGGTTATCGTTATCGCGCGTCGAGTTTGTTGTGTAAACTCGAGCTCGATCGATCGACTGGTGAACGTCCATTCTCTCGCGGATACTTCGGTACCCTACTCTATCAAGTACCCACGTACGCCCCCATGAACTTTGTTTTTCCCCCCTGGTAAGGGGGGGGGTAAGAGCCCCAGGGTATTCTTTAGCGCTCGCTAGCATGACAGAACATACGGGTGCAGCTGTTATAGGACTGAGTTTCGCAGTTAATCAATAACGGGGTACGAACCATCACCGGCGAATAGTAATGATTCACCAAAGTTCACCGACTTATCATCGACGTAATGAACATCTGGCTGCTCCCGTAGTTTCCGTTTCGTTCGCACTAGATCGATAATGCACAGCAACTGAGGAATGTGACGCGCCTTAATACCTTGGTACCACTGTTGTTTCAAATTGCGCTCGATCTGGAAAATCCGCAAAATTCTCAAAACGCATTTATAAAAAACAGCGTTCTTAATACGAAATGTAAATTTTTTTAATAAAAAATTAGATGTATTGCCATTATTCATTAAGTCCCTCATATTTATTTGACAATTATAGAATTTTATTCCGAGATCTGAAACAGGTTTTACAACGTACGCGGACATTGAACCGTCGTTTTATTCAGAGGAGAAATTAAGTTCAGCTTCTCTCGGATGATTAAGACTTCTGATTTTTCTAGTCAATTTGGATTATGTAAGAAGCAAGGTATCACCTTGTAAGGTGGCACTGGGATTAACTATGTTCATTCATGTTTCTGTGACCGCTCTCCAAAATCTTATAGAGCCGCCTTCCAAAATTTAATATACCTCTATCAATCAATATTCAAAAAAATCACGGAAATGTATTGAATATTTTTGCTAAGATCAGAAAGATTTCTTTTAAATAAAATATTGCCTATTTTGCTGTAGAAATTATACTTGTAATATATTTTGTTATGAATCAATATACATTTATTCAACTTTAACTGATTAATTTAAATAACTTTATTTTTTATCACCTATCTGTTCGAGAAAATTATGGGGCTGCAGTTTCCGTCCTTTAAAATAAAAACCTTTCTGCTATTAATGAAAGCAAGATTTTTTAATATAATTTTTTTTTCTTTTATCCATACGTATCTTAAAATAAAAAACTTTAGGATGTCTTATAACAATGCTATATTTCATCTTAAGCTCCACTTTAAAAAGGCGGAGATTAGACTCTGATTTCAAGGAAATATTTTAGACAAATGTTATAGCAAAAAGTAGACAACTCTGTTGTGAACAGGAAAGCAGTACAATGTGCTGGTACATCTTAGGTCAGTTTCTTCTTAGTGAAGTTTGTAGGAAAACTTTACCGCATTGTGAAGTTCAGAGATACACAGCATGTATAAGTTAGAAGAGATTTAAGTTGCTTTCACAGAAGATAAGCATATTCAGTTCGAAAGTCTAGACCGAGTTTCTCAAATATGGTATTTACTGAATATACCTGATTCTCTCGTATTCTCTCGTATCGACTGTATGTATATGTCTCTGATGAAGCAAGTTTTCTTGATTATATTAGAATAACGCAAAAAATTGTTGTATCTATCAAATTAAAGTTAGAAGCAGAGTTAAGTGTTTTTGGAGTAATATTTATTAATTAGACTAGTCGCAAAATACATTGATT
>VBVQ01000445.1:0-23561 GCA_011636635.1 Tetramorium simillimum | reverse complement strand
ATTTTTGACAGAAAAAACATGAAAAAAATAAAACATTTTTAAAATATTTTTAATAAATAATGATTTTTTTTAAATTTAATGAATATAATTAATATAATTTAAAAACTGATCATAAAAATCTATATGAAAAGTATGTTTTGCATCAAGTTGCGCGTTTACTTACATTTTCTTTTGTTCCACAAGGAAAAGTATTAAATGTTATAATAAATAAAAATAAAATTTTATATGTACACTCATATATTATTTATTTTTAATAAATTAAAAGAAAACAATTTTTAATCGAGAAGTAGTATGTACGCATCATCAGCTTGTTGCGACGGCCGTCGGCCACTTTTCTTCGTAAAAGTAGAGTGCATCGCACTCAAACGGTCAACTATTAATAACGAATTACATTATATATAAACTAAAATTAAAATTGTATTAATATAATTATATTAATTAAAATAATTTTTATTATTTATTATATACGATTGTATTTAAAAGATCCAACTGTAGTTCCAACAGTATCAACGGTTCACCCCGATTTAAAGCGGCGGCAATAAATGTCCGACGCTGCAAAATTACGAAATGAGGCACCGCACTCGTTTTCAGTCGGGGCAGAAAATCAAGCTTTCCTTTGTGTACGCATGCACTGACGGTACATACGCATAATGCTTATAATTCACAACCGTCGCGCGCTTACCTGCTATCCTTTCGTCCCGAGTAACAATATTTTACCTATCGCGCGCGTGTGATGTGGTTCAGTCGGATGACATATAGCTGCGTAAGCGCGCGTATGCGTGCGCGTACATACGTGGAATATGCGTGCGGCGAACAATGGGCAATCAAGAGAGCTTTTTCAAAGTCAGGGGTTAGGAACGGCGCGTTTCACCGCGCTGTACGACGATAGAATTTTCTGTCTCCACTCGTATTCGCGACACTGTCACCCTTAACTCACCCGTCGAACGTGGGGTTGCAATGGATGCAACGATTGAAGAGATCAGACTTAAATCATTTAAAAACCGGACGATTGCTTGCATGTTATTAATATTCGGACGAGCCTGTCGAAAAGAAAAAAATTTCAAACGTCGCGTCATATGATTTAAACAACATAAAAGAAAAAGTAGCAGTCTCTTAGTAATAAAATAAAACTTAATAAAATGTTGATTAATAAGATAAAAACAATATTAGATAATAAAAAGCAAAAACTATGCGATTTGTCGTTACTTTAATGTCCGACGGACAGCGAATTGAAAGGGTTGAAGAGGGAAAGCGGTCCAAGCATTCAGCAACAACTTAATAAAATATTTAAGATGACGATATTATAGTAGTGCGATTAGATGTTTGAATACGAATCATTTCCCCTTTACTGTTATATGTATAAAAACTTTCGAGAGATTAATTCGCTTGAAATATGCAATGCAAATTTTAGATACCTCGCGCGAATGAATAATTAAATTTTGAAATTCATAAATATTTTTTTCCCGCTATTTCAATCCGTGTCCGTTGACGTTTTTTGTTTCAAAAGCTGTATACCACAGACAGGCTCATTACATCGGTTACGGTTGAGCGGAATGAAATGAGAAGAAGAATGCCCTTCCTTTTAGATCGATGCGGCGACGTGACGATTAGCTTCGATCGATTATAGCATCTGCCGAAACAAATTTATCGAGCCATCTCACAAGATAACTGGTGATCTCTCTTTCTCCTCTTCCCTTCTCATCTCCACCGTATCCGTTCCGCCGTTCGCGCCGCCTGTCTCCCGCAGCATCGCCCCGTAGGGGTTGAGATTTTCTGCTCCTCGAATATCTTCCCCGTTCGTCAGTCCCTCTCACTTCGACATACGGTATCGCGAATTCCGCTTACTTATGCGTTACATCTGCGATCGGCGGCGGCTGCACACGTCGGAAGAATAGTGTAATCGGCCGGGGTGCCGTCTCTATAAGGGTGAGATATATACGGAGGAACAGATGATGATCCCGTTTAGGAAGCTGCCGAGACGTTCCCGTACGTCTGTAAACTTACGGTTACCGGGTCATCGTCGTCAGTGGTTCTTCGGTCGTTGTCCCGTTGAAGATTTGGCGAGTGTCTAATCTAATCGGTCAAGTTTCCGTGCGGTGAATGAAGCGCCGTTAACTTGTGGCGCTCGAAGATAATCGTCCAGAAGGTCACGGAATTCGGTTTTATGTAGAACGCGCTTGCACAGAGCCCTCGCAGAGTGCGGCACACGCCTTAAAATTATTTCTAAATTTAAACTTTTTTATAATATGATTTTAAAAATAAAATATGTAAATTTATAATTTCAATGTAATTTTATTTTTTTGCTATGCACCCAGCTGTAATATTACTTATCATTTCTATTTTTGTATATTGATTTTCCGACTGGAAACCATTTATCTTTTAATCTGAAATTTATTTACTTCCTTCATTCTGTCATTGGTTATCTATTTTATTTGTCACTCCTTATCGTACGTTCGCGTGCCTGCTGATTTCGTTTTCGGGATGCCCGAAATCTTTCGTTTGAGAACCGCGTGACAGGTATTACGTAATACGTATTACGTGGTTTCCCGCCGGCGGACCGGCATCGATCGGAAACGACGCCGCGCGCTACATGTGCGTGGTACACGGCATAGCGCGCGACGACCGGTGCGGTTTAGACTGCCTATACCTGTCGACGGCGGCACGGCATATACAGGGGATAGACTATGAAGTAGTGTGAACACCTGGGAAATACTCGTTTTATTAGTAAGAGATCACCATTTGTCTTTATACAGATTCTAATCCAAATTCTATTCTTGTTGGAGTCACATAATGCTTGAAGTCAATGCAATGTTACATCATTGTTTAAAAAAAGAATCTTGCTGAAGAAATATTGAAAGTGGAAATCTGCCTTTCATTCCGCTCTTTAAAATTAATTAAAAATTACAATAATTCGATGACATTTTAAAGCGATTTTCCGACTGCGAATTTTATCGAACATTTTATCTTTTAATTTGAAATTTATTTATTTCCATATTTCCGTCATTGGTTTTCGTTATCTATTTTATTTATCATTCCTTATCATTTCGTGTGCCCGCGAATTTAAAAAAAATCAAGCAATTGCTTTGGACATTTTTTCGCAACATTTGTTTTGGAGAACAGACGGTAATTTTGGTAAGTAGAGCGAGAAGCAATTTTTTTTCTCCAACTTCTTATATTCCTAAGCAATCGAAAGATGTTCTGTTAAAGAAATGGTACATTTCATTAGTGACTAAATATGGTATGACTCCGTTCCAACAAGGATAGAATCTGTATTAAAGGCAAATGGGCCATCTCTCTTATTAATTGAACGAGTAGTGTATTTCCCAGATGTTCATACATTATTTTGTCCATCCCTCATACATATGTCACGCGTACGCAATTCTCTCACGTGCGTATACGCGCGCGGGAACGCGACAGTCGTGCACTTAGCGGCGCATAGACAGAGAGGGGTAGTATGACGCTAAGGGGGAGAGAGAGAGAGAAAGACAGACCGCATGTCTCATGCGGTACGCCGTTGACACCCTTGGCACGCGCCAACCCCCCTCACAATGGCTACTGCCATCTGCACTCTTTTTCACAGAAAAATCAAAGTCGATGGCATCGCCGCCATCGCCGGCGTGCCCCACTTGGCGACCAGTAGTCGATATTGGCCGGTACTTGGCCACCCCGCCATCATCATCCCGCATGTATTCGCACGCACATGTCCGCGTGAACGTACATAAATGCGTCTCTGTATGAAATAGGAGACGCATCTCCGGGCACATTCCGCCCCGGTAAACGAGTTATAAGGGGTCAATAGTCCGGAACGAATATCGAGTATTGATGAGTAACACAGCTGGGCCGTTGATAAGAACGTGTCGACAGCACTGCGGAAGGTGCAGCTGCATATTTGGCGCATCTTTTTATTAGCTCATTAAGGAGCTCTCGTTAATTGCATTTCTAATGTCCATCTCTACCAATGCAGATCAACTTTAATCTTGGTATAACTTTTCATTTTTTTCTAATTCTTAGGACTAAAAAAAAGATAGAGTGTAAGTTGAACCAAGATTAAAGTTAATCTGCATTGGTAGAAAATACATAAGAAAGATAAAAAATAAAACAATGAAATTTATTCCTGCGCATGTATATTTTTATTGATTTTAAAAAGATTGAAAAAAAAAGAAAATACGATTATATAAGATTATATAAAGTTAACGAATCTAAATGATCCGACGGACAAATTCGCACAAACACGAAAAAACTCGGAATGAAAGGGATCCACTGTTCTGTGTCGTTCGGTGTCGATATTGAGGCGCGAGGAAACGATCGCTAAAAAGCCGCCGCTCCATGTGCGCCGTGTAATAAATTGCGCGAGGGGTAGGTTACTCGCGACGGGGTAACGACTGAAGGGAGGGAGCGAAACGTCGAAGGTGTACGATCTGGCAGCTGTCCGTAAGGGGGTCTGCGACCCCCGATTCGCTGGTTTCACGGCGGATAGCAGCTGAACTACCCCCAATGCGGCCGACGCCACTGGCTTTGCGCCGTCCTTGCTTTTTGGCGAATCTTGGCGTCTAGTGCTCGACGTTACCGGTCGCGTATGTCCATCCGGAGGGTTGCGATGGGGGGTATCTCGGTTCCTTCCTACGGTGCCGCACCGTACGAGTAGGAGTACACGTCTCCCTCGCTCTTTCACTCGCGGCTGGAACAATCGTACGTGCGAAGAAACCCACCCCTCGTGGGTACCTCAAAGGAATTCACGTAGGGGTGCGATAAAGTCAAACGACAGCTGAAGGATATAAGTCAATAAGTACGTTGGATTCGTCGAGACGCCACATATCGAGTCCGAGGAACGACGGAGATTGACGAGAAACGATTGGCATCTTTTGCGTATCTTTCGGAATTCACACATGTACACACGCACAAGAGAGTCGCGCCCTTATCGATTTATATTTATTGCACCTCCCGAATACACGTATTACACGGATTATTATTACACGGATTTAGAGTTTTATATTCTAGCTTCACAAACACGTGTACAAGTAACTGTATGCACAAGTAACTTAATCGGCCAGAGGGCGTCATTATATGTTGCCGAGACAGAAACTGAAGAAGAAGGGAAATGAAAGAGAAGAAGGGATTTGGAAATTTGTTAACTTTTATTTTTCTAGCTTTGTAGATAACGGAATGATTTTGTCTTTCTACAGAAGACTATTATCCTATCGAAACGTAAAAATTGTAGCAATACTTGCATTGACATTGCAATGACATTGGATTTTAAGCAAAGCTATTAATTCAAATATTATCGGAAAAAAATATATATATCGCAAATAATGACGACAATCCTTTCAAAGTAAACTATGACAAGTTATATGTCTAAGATAGTATCTGATTTAAGTATTTGATTTAAATTTTCTGAGGCCGAATTTTTGTTCTACTTATATTCTCACTTGATAGTTTCGGTGCAGCGCGATGATACTATTAAGTTTTCAAGAACTTGAAAAGATTAGTCAGAATTTAATCTTGTCAGCGTTACAATTTATTTTCTTAAAAGAATGAAATTGCTAAAATCTTCAATTATTAATTAAACACTTCGTCATATGCGGTAAACAGCGGGTCTCGTTATAAATCCGACAAATGCGAATTAGACGATATAATTTGAAGCACGCCTTTTTTTATGCATTAATGTCTCCGCGAAAATCCATGTATCCTAAGTCTTCTAAAGAAAAATCTGAATCTTATCTTACTATTAAAATATAAACACGAACTGAAAATACCGAAGAAAATAGTACGACTACATTCACGTGGTATTTTGTTGCCATGCGATATTGGGTACGTTCCATTTATCGTTCGCAACGTTGGTAGAATCATTTCATCCTTGTTTAATACTTGTTAAACAACAAGGATGAAATGATTCTACAAACGTTGCGAACGATAAATGGAACGCACCCATTGTATACCTGCAAAAACCTCTTTGAAAAATAAAGGTATCGGCCTTGAAGATGTCAATGGGTTAGGTTACGAATTTTACAAAAATGTATGCCGAGTCACTGCCTGAAATTTTAACAATTCTGATTTTTTCTCCTTCTGTTTTCTTTCTATCCAAAAATAATTTGATGCGACTTCAGAAATTTTTTAAAAGTAGAGAAAGTCTTTCGTTCTCAAAGTGAATTTGAAGAAACATTTTTGGTTGTCTGAGGATGACTGTACAATTTTAGAGATTTTTCTTTCTCTTTTTTCTCTCTGCCTTTTGGATGAGAGTAATTTATGTTCTTTTGGACGTGCTTTTTATTATTTGCATAATCTCGCATTGTTTGCAACATGTGTGCTACATTATGATTAATATTTATTATATTGTTTTAACGCGGGATATTGGAATAATTATTCCAATCTTTCATATATTTTTTAATCTAATGAAAGTAATAATTGAATTTGTTATTATCAAGTGAAAAATGATGAAGATAAAAGAATACTAATAACGACAAAAATGTCTTTTGAAATGGCCAATTTTCTTTTCAGGGAGCTTGTGAAAACTGTGATTGTTTATTTTGCTATTTATAATTTATTCATATATTGTTTCTATTCTTTTATATTTATATTATACATTTCTATATATAATATAATTTCATTTAAATAATTGAATTTTTACTGTAGATATCCGTCACATTGACTCTCATTTTAATTTTATCATCTCAACATCAGAGTAATATTCAATAATCTGAAAAACCCTTAAGTTTGAATACAACAATTGATTAGTCATGAGCAAAACCCTGTAAACTAGTGTTACTAACTGTTGCGAACACATTTCCTACAACACGTTTGGACCATGTGGATTTCTGTCTTTTCCGTTCAGACCACGTAGATCGCATGTGCTCCACATTGTAGAAACCAAAAAGAAATCTAATGATGTTTCAATATAATAACTGTTTATATTTAATCAATACATAATTGTATAAAATATTTTATGATAAACGATGACTAGAAAATCTTGGATTAAAAGCCGATGCAAAGCCAATAAGCTCGATGTCGAGAGTTGGCGCCCTTTCGCATGGGAAAAAAGCGGTGCCGCGCGAGAGAGAGCCACCGGGGAACGGGGGCGAGCGATCGGACGAGAATCGAATCCAACGTTACGCGCGTGTGTGGACGGCGTACACATATGTGCACTTGCGCACGGAAATTTAACGATGCATATACCGCGAGCGAGGCCCCCCATAGCGGTCGATCTCCCCTTAAAGAAATTATAGTGTTCCCCCGCTCCACTGGGGCCCTTAAGGGCCGGCACCGCGATTGGCCCGCCACTGTGCCCCACTCCCTCGTTGCACCCCACTTCAACGTATAAAAACATGTGTTCACCCGGGGCAGCGCACAGTTCGATACTGTCCCGCGTTCGAGTTGTCTAGCTGGAATCTTTGGTCGGTCGAATGTTGATTTTGTAAAAAAAAAAAAAGGGAAAACTGGACGATACAGTTGATTCAACAGAATATGGCGGTTTTCTTAATCAAGGATAATGACGCCATTTTGTCACCCGATTTCAGAAGAATGGACGAAAGGTACGCAGGCAAAACCGTTTTCAAAGTGCAGTGTACTCGTGATATTTCGTGAAACACATTTCGATCGACAGCCTGTTAATTGGCTGATTCGATCGAACTCCAAGAATAATATCTTCACACTTTGTACGATTGATTTTTCCGGTGTGTTAAACGGCGAAATACAGATTGCCGACGTTTTGTGAAGCCTCGAGGATCTCTTTTCCTCGATAACCAGTCAGAGATCGAGAAAAGTTCCGTGTAAGAAGTGAAATATTAGCCTAACTGTGCATTCAATTTGAAATAACGAAAATGTACGATCTTGTTTCGTACTTATATCGGAAAGTGTTCATCATCAGCTACGGAAAAGTCAAGGGGAATATTTTTCTCCCTGGGATTTATAGTTCATCACTAAATAAACGTCTCGAAAATAACCAGTGTTTTATTACTGAAATTACTAGAGACAAAATATCGTAGGTGTTTTATGGTTCTAAGCTCTCTGGAGAATGTGAACAAGACATATAGTATTCCATATTTATATTATTTTAAGCTTAAAGAGATATTTTAAACTAATTACAGAGCCATATTTTGGCTTATCATTATCTCAAGATATTATCTTTATTTATCTTTATTATCTAGATAATTATTAAATTATCTAAGACAGTCTCGAAATAAGATCAGATTATGAACCGACCATAAATAGACAAATACAGCATAGATCTATTACTCCGTTTTGGATACGTGGATTTTTCGCGTTTTTTTCGTATGGAGTTTCTCGCGCGTTTTTCTCACGTGGAGCTTCCCGCGTTTTTGATAACGCATGCGCGACGAGTCGGCCACGTTGCGATGCCGCAAAATCGCGCGAAAATTTACAGAAACGATATCGCGAGACTTTAAAAGCCGCGTGATCATAACAGAATTATGATCAGCGGTTTGAATAACGCTCGATCAATCTCGAAAGAAAAAAAAAAGAGATCTACTCACTCAATCTTTCGTATAGATTAAATTTATAGACCGACCGATGCCACGTGTGATTATTCATTTGCGCACAGCACTTTCACTATTCAGGAATTTGTAACGAATTGAACAATGTATAATCCGCGTATCACATATCGTTAACACTTATCTTTTATTTCTTCTCCTTACCTTCAGATGAAACGTATCTTCGTAGGTTAGGTTTTTTTGCGCGTGTTCGATTAATGTCGCACGTTAGTCTAACTTTATTTTATAAATAAGTAAATTTTATAAAAATGTACGAATCACACCAGCTTTAATCGAGACTGTAACATGTGTTTGCAGGTCATATAACACTCAAGGGAAGCATTATTTTAAAAAGGAATTTCATCCACGTGAACGGCAAGAAGTAGACACTACTTTAGGGAAATATGACTGCAACAAGGAAAACAGTGGCGCTACTAGCACTTCGTACTACCACACTCCGCAAAGAGTAAGAATATATTATTGGAAAATTGTAGGGAGAGATTCCTTCAAAGTGACGAAATATCCATGTACATTTTATCAGACGTCCCGAATCTCGTAGAACATTGCAACTTTCGATTCTTACGAAATGCTGCGCATTGAATAACATTTTAACGAAACAGCTTTTTTTGCGACAAATTTCTTCAATAACGGGAGCTTTGTGATATTAACAATCAAATTAACATTGTACCATATCAACAAACTAACAAAACAATTACTAACCGTTTTGTGAAGTAAGCCACCATAGCACTACAAAATAGCAATTCGTAATGTTTTATCACAGAAACGGAGTTTAAGTGTGTTACCTTGCAATCTGATGATTTTTCTATTCAAGTTATTTTAAATCGGTGAAAAAGAATTTATGAGAATTAGAAAATTTGAATATATTTCAGTACAAATTTCTTTAAAATATTTATAATTATATTACAATTTTATCGGTTGGTCAATTGTACGCAGATAGACGATTTGGATTTATTTTATTTGATACTTAAAGCATTATTTCTTATTAAATACTTTGTAATTGCTTATTATTTATTTCATAGAAAAATTTGTTATGAAATAAATTTGATGTATATCTGTATTAAAAAAATACATGTTTGTTTTCAGATGTCTTTTTTTTTCACGTTAGTCGTGAAATTGTGAATCTGATTTTTAACTTTTAATGAGAATGTTAATATAACGCATTGTTTACCTCAATCCGTTGTACCTCCCTATGAGCGCTAGTAACACTATCGTACTTTACGCAGTATAATGCGGCTTATCAAATTTAAAAGCTCTTCATTTAGGATTTGTTTTATTCTCACGTCATGTTTTATTCTCTTAAGAGATTGATTTCTGATTTATTAAGTTATCAAAACTTTTGAAGAATTTATAGCAACAGAATTATCTAAATCTAAAAATAGAATCTAATATAAAATATATAATATATAGAATATATTAAATATATTTAATCTCTAATAATTTTAATCTAATAATTTTAATCTCTAATAGTTTTTTTTGTCGATGTTTTCCATGCTTTCCATGTTTTCCATATAAAGTGTGTATCGATATATGTAAATTTAAATAGCTGGTTTTAAAATCACATGACTTACATCAAGTCACGACATCGACCGATAGATGTTACGATATCAAAATTCAAAGCCCAGCTATTACGGGCATCCGCCACCGCGAGATCGGACGAGATTTTTTACGCCTTCCATGCATATTCAATTCAGTTCCGGATACAAGCATTCCGGAATAGATATTGTCGTTTCCGCGATTAAGGTCGAACGACAAATCCGGCTCGCATGCCGAGCACGCGTCACGCAGCTGCCGCTTATCAACGGCGAGGTATACATTGATTTTAACGACGACGGTTCATGTCGGCTGATTGCAGATAGCGGATCCGTTTTACCGCGGAGGACGAAAAAAAAAGAGAGGAATTATTTCCCCTCCCGTTATTCCGTTATATCGGACTCTGATTCTTCTTTTTCGTAATACATGCGACACCTTGCGCGCCCGGCTGTGACCGCTGTCGAGTCAATTGATGACTGTCTGTCGCGCGTTTTCTTGTTTTCTCGCCCTCTCTTGCTTCGGCGATCGCATCTATGAATCGTACGCTACGCTCTCGTCCCTCTTTCCGGCTTTCTTTCAATAATCGATAAAAATCACCGGAAACTGTAAGGAATCACTGGAAACCATGAATTTCCATGCCGACAGTTTGGCCTAAATTCGGTAGTCAGGATAATTTTAGCCTAAATTTGGAAAATGTTTATTTCCCAAGTAGCAGTTGTATACTTTTTTTTATATCAAAATCAATTGAATTAAACAATATATATAGCTGGTACAGCTAGGAAATAAGCATTTTCCTATACTGGGACAAAGTTACCCTGACTGTTACCTCAAATTAACCTAATTTAGATAAGGAATTCGCGAGTCATCAATTTGGTTTTTGTTGAATTGTCGCAGGATGTCTGATAAAATGTTGGATATTTTTTCTCTCTTTTCTCATCATGTACCTTTTCTGAAATATTTTTAATTTGTTCTCTTCATTCTCGAAACTTGTTATGCTTCTTCCAAACTCTCGTCTCTCCCTCTAAACATCGAAGTGATTTTGTTGCTTATTATCATGTTCTTTGCCCAGGTGCGCAGCAAGAAAGTACTACAACCTTTGGAAAATTTCGAGGAGAACAGCCAGGATAGCGGCCATCCGTCGAGTCCTATCAGTGAGAAGAATAAGAAGCTGAGGAAGTACTACGCGGAGGATACGAGAACGCGGAGTTGTGGACCTGTAGATTTTCGATTGTTCTCATCGTATGCCGCCGCACTTTCTCCAGCACATAGGAGGCGAGCCGCGAGTTCGACCACCCTCTTGCGTAGCCTGTCGTCGGGATATGAGAGTATGGACGATGGGCTCATGAGCGAGCTCAACGACATAGAGACCATGGACGAGGAGGTGATGCAGCTACCGAGCGGCATCTCGAAGCTGCTGTCCGGCGACATAGTCGCGCCCGAGGCGTCAACAGACTACGACGTCTCGACGACCCCCGACTTCTCCCGAAACAAGTCATCTAAGGTCAGAAAGTGGCTGTCGGTCCAACCGAACAACAAGCTGAGCATGAAGGCGATATCGCCGTTGCTGGCGAGGTCGCCATCGTTGATGAGGTCACCATCACTGGAGAGAACGCCGTCGCTGGCGAGATCGCCGCTGGAGAAGATGCCGCCGATATCGAAGATCCGCACCTGCCTGTTTCGCTCGCCCACGGCGACCTGCTCGAGCAGAATGTTGAGGACGTACAGCTACGACGAGGCCTCGGCGCCCTACTACAGACTACAAATGGAGACCTCGCCGTCCATCAGATCCTACAAACGACCATCGGAAAACCTGGACGACGACGAGGCATTGATACTGAAAAGATCCCGCAAGTCCAACAGCTTCCGTCTGGATGCGACACCCTCGTCGGCCTCGAGATGCTCGAGCACCCTGACGCACTCGCAGGTTACCCTACAGAGAAGCTTGTCCGAGACGCGGAGAAGCCAAACCGAGACGCATACGAACATCAAGTGGGCGATCCACCGCAGCGTCACTGACAACGATCTCATCGGCGACTTTAGCAAGCCGTGCATCCTGCCACTCACGAACGGCATTCACGCGGACCTGAAGACCATCACGTCCAATACTCTGGCGGCGCTTTTACGCGGCGAGTTCGAGGATCGCGTTAATTCCTACACGATCGTCGACTGCCGATATCCGTACGAGTACGAGGCGGGCCACATCGAGGGTGCGGTGAACATCTACAACATGGATCTCATCCAGCAGATCATGTTCGATCACCTGACCAAAACCGTTCCCCTGATAGGGCACGACACCGAGAAGCGCAACATACTCGTGTTCCACTGCGAGTTCTCGTGGGAGCGCGGACCGAATCTCTCGCGGGTGTTGCGCAGACTGGACCGCGCTTGTAACAAGGAGCACTACCCGGCGCTGCACTATCCGGAGATTTATCTCCTGCTGGGGGGCTACGAGAAGTTTTACAGCGAGCAGAAGGAGTTCTGCACGCCGCAGGATTATAAGCCGATGAAGCATCCCAATCACGAGGAAGAGTGCCGATTCTTTCGCAGCAAGTGCAAGAGCTGGCAGGCGGAGAAGACCAAAGAGATCAGCCAGACAGTGCGAACGAATCTCGAGCGTTTTGCCTTTTAAATGGACATTCGTCTTCTTATTTTTTTTTTATTCGATTTAATCTAATTTAAGGCTCAATCTACTCCCCCCGTCGTACTAGTCGCGAATCTTTAGACGTTGAACGTCCTCAGAGGCGGGATAATCGAACACGCGCGCGCCATGCGCGTCGCTAAAGTGCAAAAACGGCGTAAAGAGACTACTCGTCCATTACTATTATTATTTTTAATTAATTTTCGGTTGCTCTTTGCGCTACAACAATATGACTGACTCGAGGAACTTTCTACGAGTGTCTTACACATGGTTAGTGTATAGATGTAAATGGCATTCAACTACGTTTAGATTCTAATCGATCTTAAATACTTAAGTACAGTAATTTAGCAGCTTAATACGGATACCGAGATCGATTAGAATTTATGTCTAGTTTGTATCTTTCGATAATGAGAATTTAGGCTACATGGTGATACATCGTTGCGGCTTTCCACACACGACACACACGTACATCCCACCGAGATCGAAATTTGTATATAGAAAATTTGACATATCGGACAGGATCACATACACTTCATGCCATTCTGTAATTAAGGACATTTTGTAATCAAACAATGCAATATATCCGACGTGACGACCCGAGGAACGGTAGGATAATCGGGGGGACATAATGTCGCGAACATACGTTGCAAATTTCTTTTTAAGTGCTTACAATACTTTGGTCGGCATTTTCATTATGTATATAGAACATACGATTAGGACTTTAACGACTTAATCACGTCGATCTCTCCTCTTTCTATCGGTATTGTTTTGTCAATTTCTTTAAAGCAAACGATTGCGGTCGACTTTGAAAATTGCATAAAGTGTTACCAATTCGTTGTTGCAATTCGATAAAAAATGTATTATTGATATATACACGGAAGGTTAATCCTTAAGTACTTGTGCTGGCTCAACGCGATTTGAATCTAATAGACATTTCTTTCAACTTTTTTTTAAAGAAAAAGAAAATTGGAAGAGTCTCGCTTTGACGAAAATAAAGATCACAGTGTAAGTAAAATGTAAAGGAAGAGTAGCAGAAACTTTTAAGAAGTAAAAGCTGATACAGCGAAACATAAAAGAAATATTGAAATGGTTCTTTTGTACTTTTCCTTTACATAGTTCACATTTGACTTATGCACCAATTTTCATTTTCGCCAGAACGTACACGCTCCGATATAAAAAACTTAGTTTTATAGAACTTAGCATAAAATTTTAGTTTTTTAGAATTTAGCATAAAATCTGCTTTTTTTCTCTCGGCCTTCGCTTTGAGAAGACAAGGAGAGAGAACCTTTTCTCGCGTAAGTACTTGAGGGTTAATCGATAATGTCGATCATTAACTACATCAAATTGTTCTATCGAACTTAGTGATTCAAATACTGTGAAATGTGCAAATTTTTTTTGTTGTTACATTGTAAAAATTATTTTTACGTTACATAGATAAATATTTACGCCATGCAATGCAAATACGAGATATGTTTCATTTTTCCTGACTTTTCTAACATTTCTCATCTGTTAAATATATTTTACACTTCTCTCGTGTATAGTTTCTTGTTTCTGACATTCGTTTAGGCATTTTATTATTACATTATATATGCATTAAACAAATTATTGCGTCGTAATCTCATTATAAATTAATGATCTCTCTTGCACTTGTAAATTTCTTAAGTAAAATATTGTCACTTTGCTGTAGATATCAAACGTTGCCGCTACGATCGCACGCACACTATTATTAAAAAACAAAACAGCGCGTGCAATTTATCCTGATTTATCCTCGAAATCGGTTTGTTGATTAATAAACGTAAAATTTTTCTATCTGTCAGTGATATTCTTTGTGAATTTTATACTTAATCGAATCTTTTCTTTAAAAAAAAAGGAATACGAAACGCGATGGACGACAGGCGCGTCTCCTCGACGGAGATAGCGTCTGTTGCCTTGAACGATACGCCTCAAGATTCGGACTCCCAAAATTGCAAAATTTGCAAATGTCACTCGGAGAAACGTGACGATACGCGGAACGAAGTGGATGCGCAAGACGTGAACGATCCCGAGAATGTACCCGCGATTTGCCTTGAGATCTCAGACGAGGACGACGCATCCGAGGGATTGTCAGACGACGTCGAGCGAACGGAGACTCAACTTCTGCTCGAGGCGAATCTAGGAAGAACCGTCGACTGTGGAAAAGAATTCGCGTATTTTATTCCCACTGTTTTAAAACTAAAAAAAAAATATATATTTCGAGAACAAAGATCCACGCTCTCTTTTTTAACGAGAATTAGGAGTATTCTTCTTACAAAGATACGATAGAAACGACAAAGGAGATTCTTTGCGAATCGCGTTTATCTAAAGAGATTTGTTAACTTAATGAAAAATTAAACTATTAAATCGATTACAATGTAAAAAAAGATCTTAGATTCCAGAATCGTTTGTCCAGATTGACAATTAAAAATACGATATTAATTAAATTCATAAAAAATATTAAGTAATTTTTCTTAATTATTTCATTGCAACTTAATTATTTTATTAACAACATTATTAAATGTGCACAAGGAATATAATTTATACACATATTAAAACAATTTACGCGTGAAAGTGTTCGAGTGAAAGTATATAAAATTCTGAGGTTTTTTTGTGAAATTTTCTTAGTCGATATAAAATTATTTGCCAGATAGAAAATTACTCGATTTAGATCCGCCCTTCAGGAACGCGCCCAGAAGCTCTGGTCGGAGATGACGAGTCTTCAGGAAAAGCTGAGCAAGGAGACGGCTCTTTGGCGAAAGGAGAAGGAGGAATTTCAGCTTTTACGTGAGAGAAGCGATGCCCTTGCGTTTGAAGAGGCAGCCGCGGCCGCGCGAGCCGCAGCTATAGCTTATGCCGTTGAATCGCCGCTCTCGAGTGACTTAAGTAACAATCAGCAATCAATATTTAATTGGTATTTTGCATTCTTCGATTCACTTCTTTGGATCTTGTAAATCAATCGAATTAAACGAAACTGATAGAATTTTTCTTCAGAATAATTATAAATCTTTTGGCGAACGAATTTTAGAAAACTCTTAGAGCCTTAAATCAATCTTCAAAGTGATGGATTGATTTTTAAATCGTTAAATTCTGAATTTGTTTATTTTATATTTATATTCTTTCGGTTTAATCACCACCTTTCTGGAACTAATATTTACGCGTATTTGCAGGTAACTTCGACATTACGTCGGAGCGGAACATTAGGGAACTCGCGATACTCGAGTACGAGAAGAATCTCGCCAAGTACCACGATCGGCAATCCTTCGAGCAGGCCGAGCAGCGTTACAACTTGTATAAGCGCGTTCTCGTTGACGCCTACAGGCAGAAGCTGTCGGAGGTCGAGCGCCTCTGCGACGAGGAATTGGAGAACATACAACAGACCGCGAGCTGCCTGCAGCCGTTCAAGGAGATCGCGGCGCAGTGGTCCGGCGACGAGAACGACCATGGTGATTCGCAGCACGGTTGCGACAATCCGTCCGAGTTCGTGGAACCGTTAAAAATCATCGAGACAAGTCCGAGCAACGACTGGTGCATGTACGGAAAAGTCGACAACGAGGTCAACATGATCCCGGAAATTTTGTCCGCCCGTTTCAAAGAAGCAACATAACAACTTATTATTCCGTCCTCTAATTATTATTATTGTTAATATTATTTTGTAATTATATACTGTGCATCGTCATATTGTTCGCAAGAAAATAAGATCCAATATTCTTTTTTGTCTGCAGTTGAACTGTGATATTACAGATAGCGGAGCAGCAGTTTGGATCGCAGCAATTAAAGACAATTAAACTCAATTTTCGTGATATGCATTTGAGACATGTGATGAGATATGTCATCTACAGGGTGAAATACGGTAGAGTTATCATTTCGTCTGACTTTAACATTTTATATTTTGATTATTATTGCGAATATTACAAAATGGCACGAGATTTTTTATTTGCCTCAATCCGTTGTACTTCCACATGGACGCTAGCAACACTACTATATTTCATCTTGTATATTATAAAGATCGCAAATGCTAAGCGCTTTTAATTTAAATTTTACAATTTTTATATGGGAATATCATATTTATTTTAACAAATAACATCCAAATTTTGTCTTGACACAAATTACAAATAAAAAATTTATTTTTTGAGGAATTTTTATTTAAATATTTCGTATTCTTTATGAATTTGCAAAGTTGATCATTAAGAGATCTGTTCTTCTTTAGGTTTATCATCGCAAACTATAAAAACAGAAATATTTGAATTATAAGTTTATTGTTGTTATTTACTGTTATTAGTTAATCAATTATGTCGATATTATTTACCATCGTCTACTTTCCACAATCGAATGTCATTTTGTTTAGCGCGAAGATATATGTCATCGATGTGAGATTTGGCTTCCTGCAATAAAAGCTTGCTCGATTCGATACGCTTTGCTACAGCAGCAAACTGCATCTGGAGAAATAGACAAACTGATTTAATTGAGAAACCCTCATAATGATGTGTACAATTATATTGCTTTTGGCGAAAAATAACTCGTCCAATTTTTCTCGGATAATTGTTGTGAGATCAAAGTACTCTAGAGCACATTATAGTATCTTGAAGTGGTTTAAGAAATATCATGTTTACGATAACTTTACAAAATTCTTTTGAAATGGCTTTCTCTTTTAAACATATATAATTTTGGTAATATGATATAAATAGTAATATGTATATATTAAACAAAAAGAGAAACTTAAAATTGTTTATTAAATAATTTTGTAAATCAGTATGTGAAAAAAATATATGTATAATGTTGATCGATTGATTTTAAATCCTTTTATACTTACATCGATATCCGTAGGTTTCGTCGAAAACTGTTTATCATTTGCGAATTCATTAGAAATATTTGCTAAAAATGAAAATGGTTGGCGTGGATTCTCCATAATTCTGCACAAAGAAGCTTGCAGTTCCTCGAATGACATTCCATCGATATCATATAGAGAAGCTGTCGTCACCTTGGAATTGCGTTTCATAATTTCTTCTTGAGTTATAGAGTTTTGATTTAATTTACTTATAGTGATGTTTTGCTTCGCACTTTCATCAATCGATAATTTATCAATCATATGAGGCAATACTTCAACAGGATCTTTTTCATCAAAGGTTCGGCGTTCTGCAGATCGTAGGGGCGGCAAGCTCAATGATCCAGATTTGACTTGAACGATGAATTTATTTAATATGATCAATTCTCTTTATATATATTTACTTTCATTTTCTTTTTGCAAAATTGAGGGTTTTTAAGCACGTATAACTTACCTGCAGAATTCATTTCACGTGAAACTATATTCAAACAAAAAAATATGACAATTAAGATTTTTTTACGTGAAATATGAAAGGCTGAAGACGTTTTAGTGTTTTTCTTCGTTTTTTAAATTTAATGAACACATCCTTGATCCTATCAGATTTCGAACGAATGATTGGTTACCATCATTGTAATGCATGTTCTCTTACCTTTTGTTTGATCGATATTATTTGGTATAGTTATAGTATGCGAATATACAGTCAATAGCGGTAGATTAAAAATTCTTTCTTTTTAGATCTTATTGTAACAAGATATCAATTTTAATTTTTAGTTGCTTCATTCATTTTATATCTGCGAACTTAATGAGTATTGTAAATTATGATGTGGATAGCAAGAAATAAGTGTGACAACACATTTACAAAATGATCTCTTCATTTAACTATAGTCAAGCCAGTACATACAACAATGGAAATGAGAAATAGTTAAGTTTACGAAGATCTTGTAACAAATTTGTTAGGCGTCGTTATACATTCATAGCTCTTAAATCATCACTCGCGTACAAAGCTGAAGTCACTTATACACTAGAGTAATATAAATTGTCTACCAACAATATATAACTGCACAACTATCCCGTGAATATTAAAACTATCACAGTTCCTCCGTTTTTCTCTTTCGATATTTAAGAACCAGTTTCCTTAAAAAGGAAAAAAGATCGTAAAGTTGTGTATGATTAGCGGACTTATATCTGCGTTGTGGATAGTTGATCTTGATGTTATGATATAACAAAAACGGACAAAAACGGTAACCGAAATTTTTTTGACAAATATAAAATGTGGTTTATAATTTTCTGATTATTGCACGTAATTTGTATTGTTCTTCTGCATTCGATATAATCAGTTACAAAGAAACTGCAAAACTAACTCTCTTACATGTGTATATAATTCTTATACACATACACATATTATATATATGTATATATTACTATATGTTAGGTAGTATATCACAGCTTAAAAGTAAATTAATCTCGCATCCTCCGGATTCTGCTCCGCCGGGCAGTACGGGCATTTCAACCTGGAAATAAATTGATTTCTTTTAAAAAGTGACTTTAAATCAGCACTTAGAAAGCACCACTGTACTCCAGCCTCGCCGCATATGTAACACCTACTTATTTGCATTGGCGAGTTTGTTAAGCGCGTCCCGGGAGATGACGTGGCCGCAAACCAATTTCATCGGCGGATTGTTCTCCGTGCTTTGTTGCCTGAGTATGGGACAGGCAAAGACTGAATGATAACGGCTCTGTTTTCCCAGATCTATCTCGATCTGTGAACGGAAAGAAATCAATATATTTCGAATTCTAATATCTCTACGCATTTATTCAAGTATGCAGAATACGCGCTCATGTACTTACAGGCAATTCATCTTTACCGCTCCAAATACCGGTAACTTGCCTCTGTTGCATGACTTGTTTAATATTTAATAACGCGGGTAGTGCAGTGCAGCCTGCGTTGATACTGCAATTTAAAAAATCGGAATGTTTCAGCCAGCCTAAATTCCTTTTAATTATGAGCAAACAAGATGTACATACCAAACAGATAATGGACTATCCACACTCAAGCCTAATAATGTACATGCTTCTTTAGTGAAAACGTCGTGTATCTCGAGCCATAAAGTTGGATCTAACAAATGACTATAAGGAGACGATTGGATTCCATGTGGCAAGTAAAGTAACGTTCCCATTAGAGATTGTACTTCTTTTTCGTAACGTCCAACAAACTGTGTGAGATTCTGACGTGCGTATAGTATCGCTTCTCTCTGCTTGCTAGGACCTTGTTGCACTAATCTTATAAAGTGTAATCTGTGTAATTTAAATTCAAGAGAAGAATTCTGGAAAGAGAGAGAAATAAAAAAATCATTTTGACATGCATATTATGCATTAATAAAATTGACTATCTGTGTAAGTTGAAAATTACCTGCGCTAAAAGTGCTTCCCTGTGTTTCTTAGCCCAATTTAATGCCGGTTCGAGGTTTCTCTGTTTTAGACAATCTAATATGTAATTCAATTCTGTGAATGGCTCCTTCCTGCCTTCGTCGGTTTTGATACCAGCCTCCTGTAAATAACATTGTTATGGTAATTACATGTGATTAAAATAGATTGAATGGATGAAAATACGGATTTGGTAAAAGAAACTTACTACTGCTAATTCATCGGCAATGTCTAGCATCCCTTGGCGATAAAAGTGCTGACAAATTATTTGATTGAGGAGATGAGACTTCTCAGGCCCAGAAAACACATCTTCCCTGCTGGTGCTGGCGAAATCGGCAATGAAATTTCTGTCTATCGCCTTGCCCACCTTGGACACTGTACTGTGCAAGTCGCGGTGATCTGTCGCTAGTCTTTGTACAGTGTCACGTACTTTCGTCATCGCTTGCTTTAACATTTGTACTTGACCAGCCGTCAGTTCCTGATTAGGTGGCGCTAATAAAAACATATTAAGCTGCATTTCGCAAACAAAGAGCTGGTTGTATAAAAAGATTCTATATATAAAAAAATAATAGGCATATAAATATTAAAATTATGAAATTATATTCAGATATTTATACTAATAAATTTACACGATTCATTTACTACAAATCTATCTTTCTCCTCATTATCATATTACACATAAATATATACCTATTTAAAAAATCCAATTGTTAGTTTTAATGTTAGTTGTACATCTTATTTTATTTCAGCGACAGAGGATTATTCGACAAATGCATGACACGACGATACTTTAGTATTGAAAACAAAAACGTAGCGAGATAAAGGAAAAGATACGATGCATTTAATTGCATATTATCGTACAACAATTTATGCAAATACATAGAAGTTGTTGAAACGTACAGTATGCAATCAGAATTTGGTTTACAGGTTAGCCGATTTCAAGGAACTATCGCGGAGCTACGGACGCTATATGTTAATAAACAAAGCAGTCCGTCTATCGGAAAACCAGTCCGGTCCGTTGAAAATCGACAGCGTGAATAGGAGTCCGCTAGGATTCGACTAAAAACTCCCCGTCAACGATCGCGATCGGAGACAAAGATCTCTCGGCGAACAATGTACCAGCTGCGTTTACCTTCCTCCAGATCTTTCTTCAGCGACTGAATGTGGTTTATCAGGTCGCGCAGCACCGTCTCCGCATGCTCATTTATCGCGCCGAATTTCGACAAGACCTTATCCACTTCGCGCTCAACGGCATTACACGCCTCCATTATTATTGTATCACCTCTCGCGATTGACATTTGCACCGCGCAGACCCGCGAGTCAGTGTCCCAAGGATGTAGTTAGGCCGACGGTCTCATGTGACCGCCGACGGTCATTGGACGGCTCTCATTGGCTGTCGGCGCGGTGACATTCCGTCGCGCGTATGCGATACATCCTGCAACCGATATAGGTTGCTCCAAAAATGGTTAGACGTTATAAGTCAAGACTACTAAATACGTTAATGAAAAAATATATATAAAACCTACATAAAAATATATAATATATAAAAATGTTACAAATATATTCTTTTTTGTGAAACACTGTAAATGACTTAATGAGGATTCGCAATTATATTAAATATATTTTATATTGTACTCTTATATAGAATATAAATCATTATATTTTATAAAAAGTAGAAATAAATTACATCGTTTTCTGTAATATACATTTTATATCTCTTAGAACACAATTCTTTAAAAATGTTTTCGAAAATAAATCTTATAAATTTCAGTCATACATGTATTTAGGACTTTCGAATGCAATGCTATTTTATGAATTACAAAATACAATTTTATTATTTTTTATTGAATGTGATTTTAATTATTTATTACATAGTTCTTTATTCTTAACTTTTTACTTCATTATTTCATTACTTTTACTGGGGAAAAATAATGTAGTATAAAGTTGAACAATACAAGAATGTGTACAATTAAAACAACGTTATTTCGTTTGTTCACCAAGTTTTTTCAGATAATCATGACATTAAAATTCTTATACATTTCTAAGCAATATGATATATTTTTATATACAAATTAAATTAGTTAACTGAATTATATTCATTCCGTTTATAGGAATTACTAATATGTACTGGCATTTTTTATTTTACCTTCACATAAATTTACATTTATAATTATACAATTTCGTTAAGAGTAACGTCGGGGAATGGATGCATAATTGAAATGAAAAATTGCACAAACCATGGAATGTTCATTCGGGGATATGATAACCCTGTAATAAAACAACACATGCATTTAGTAACCAATATATTCACAATTATTTATGCATTTCGATATACGATTGCTTAATGACAATAATTAATTTGATCAATTCATACATATAGTATCAGCTATGTATATCTTTTATATCTGACTTACCCATTCTCGAGCCATGACTAGGACAGTAATATTTTCTAACTTCGGCCCAATCAGTGGATTCATCTGCGCCATGTAACAACACAACCAACTGTAAGAAAATTTCATTCATGTATTAATTGCAAATAATAATAATCATGAATATGAAATTTTGAGATATTAGAAAAATGCTTACAACAGCCAGCACGTAAAGCCCGTTAGAACCAGTAGAACCTGTAGCATCCTGGAAATATTTATTAATATAAATAAATGTATATAAATTAAAACTTAATAAATACGGACAACACTTGGAAATTATTGACTTTATCTTCAGAATATCTCCGCTTGCCGAAACTTTCATGGAAAGCTAAGTAAATGTGCACTATTCATTACTGTCAAATTTAACAAGAACTTATTGTGACATTGAAAGCAAAAGATTTCATAAGGAAATATCCATCTGTTTTCGAGTGATTTATATTTAAGTGCGAATCGCAACAGGATGTAGAATGTACGAAGGCAAATAAGAGCGTAGAGAGATCTATTTACCCTCGGTTTGGTCCCTTCGGAAGGAAAAGTGGTAGAGCTACTCCTAAAAACACCATGACTCCCCAAAGGAGGGTGAAGGCTATCACGGGTATCGCGGAGGCGCCCATTCTGCTTCTGATTACTAATCCCTCGAAAAGTGGCGAATGAACGGAGCCAGGGACCGTGTCGTTCGTACGTGCTATTTACAGCTCTCGAAAACTGAAAGGGATCACATGAGAGATTCTTTGTACAGTTCACGTGACACATCGATCTAACCGAGGAGCCTGCGAAGAAGGTAGGTATGTATACATACGTTCCATCGAACGGGTCTGTTCGTTGCAGCTGCACCAGCCTACACCCAAAGTGGATACCTACACTATACATACGATGACTAATTTCTTTTTTTTTTATTTATTAAAAAAGTAACGCCATTGAGAACAAGCCCATTTGGCGATAAAGTTTACACATTTACATTACTTTTGTATGTAAAAATACTGTTCGCCAGGAGTATGTAAAGGTACTTCCTGGGGATGACTAATTTCTTTGAGAAAAATAAAGGACCGCAATCTATCTTTCTTCCACAAACAAGTATAATGTTAATTTATTATATTATCATTAATTTTTTCCCTGAATATATATTTATATAAAAAAAGTAAAATTTTGTTAACTAAAACAATTATATATAAAATTATAATATTATATTATATATAAAA